>JAFVLL020037350.1:0-59905 GCA_021397915.2 Tor tambroides | reverse complement strand
TGGGTCGACGATCGGCGAACAGTATCCAAAGGGGCAAGGCAGAGAGAACAATCCAGGAACACGGGCAGGGAACAAAACACAGGAATTCTAACTAGGAAACTAGGAACGCGTTGTATGTAGCGGGGCTAACAATACTCGGCCCAGATGTAGAGAATGTCCATGGCTTAAGTAGTGTGAGTGTGATTGTGATCATTGGAATCAGGTGTGCGTCGTCAGTGTAATGGATTGTGGGAAATGCAGTCCAGTGTGCTGTAAGAGTCAGTGTGGTGAGTTGGTGACATCTGGTGGCGAATAACCGGAGGAGCAAGGCCAGGATTCGTGACAAATAGTTTGTCATGCTATAAAGAAGTAGACTTATTCTGATGTGTTGACATACTAAAGCACACGTAAAATACTTCATTATAATTTCAACTGTAGTGGGTTATTCGATATTACATATTGTTCATATACTTTAAATGTACTAAACTGTAACTTCATAATTACAAATGTGTAGTTACAAATATATTTAAATATATGACAAACAAGTTCCAGTTCTTTTAATCGATAAAGCGTAGTATTTTAACTTATTAGCCAAGTAATGTTCACTAATAATGTGTTGCTAGAATTTCTGTTAAATCTTGAAAGTTTGAGCCATCATGATGGAAATATTTCTCCATTTCTTCCTCTGAACTTGATTTAAACTCATCCTGGAGCCAGTCATGTTTTTTCGTTAGAACTGAAGCACTTACAAACTAAATCAAATGATCTCGAGAGACCATTTAATATCTTACACGTGGAATAAGTGATTCATGTGCCAGCATGAGTGATTCAAGCTCTGTTTAAAACGGCTAAATTATTCCCTCAGATGTCTAATAAAACCTCTCTGCCTTTATGAGTCAAATGAAAAATCACAATGCTGAAGATCAAACAGCGTGCTCTCATTAAAATGTATGTAAATGCATTGTCTTTCTGTGCCTGTGCTGTTCAGATCGTGTTTTGACTTGTGTGAGTTTGCCTGAACTTGCCCCATGAGCTGAGCAACCTGACTCCATGTGTGTGTGTGTGTGTGTGTGCGTTTGCAGGTGCTGTGACTTGCCTGTGACTGAACATTCATGTTCCCGCGGGATGAGCACAGGTCTGCTCCTGTCTAACATCTGTATTGATCTGTTCCAACATGCATCTGTTTGTTCTGCTCTCTGGGTTTTGCTTATACCTGCCCAAACACAAACCTTACTCATGCACACATGCATGCTGGTTGCTACATGTCCATTAAAGCCTGCCGTTGTATTTGTCCCTTGAGACCTTTGGGTAATTTCATCACTTATAAACCATCAACCAGTTAACTGGAGCGCTAAAAGCCCTCGACTTCTTCATTTGTGACATCACCTTTAAAATATCCAAATTTCACAGTAAATATACATATTGTTAAATGCTGTCCACTGACAGGCTTTGAAACATGTAGCAGAAACATCTGCCCTCTTCTGATTATGTAAGAGTGACCAATGAGATGACTTTGAATTTGACATGAGCAGTATGTCCAGAAGCCAGATTTATTTTTAAGCCCATTACATAATCGTTTGTCCTAGGAATTAAAGACTTAAGGTGAGGGAGGACGTGGCTTTCTAGGGTAGTTTTGTGATTAATAGAAGTTTAAACGGGTTTCAACTGAATTAGAGCTCAGTGTGGGCTACACTTCTGTAAGAGATAGATAGATAGATAGATAGATGTATTTTACACTGTGGATGTTAAATTACTCAGGATACTTCTCTCTAGAATCTCTCTTGTCTTGGTCTTCACCTGTTTCTGCACTCAGCAAAAAACTTTACCGCACATTCAGGGCTTTGAGACTTTCATGTGCAGGTGGATGTTTGTGCAGAGACACACAACACGGCTCAGTGAGACTGATGATCTGGCTTAATAAAGTGCTGAGTCCTGACCACTAATAATAGCATGAAAATCACAAAAACTCACTTTAGGCTGAATGAGACATTTCAGTGAGAAGATAACAAATCCATTTAACCAGCTGTACTGTAGAGAAAGACTCTTATTTCACACCCACTCAAGTTGACTGTCAGATGTCATTTCTGAAGTCCAATTACTATTGCAAAAAAAAAAAAAAAAAAATTAGAAACTTAGAAATACTAAAACCTCTCTCTATTTCTAGCAAAATTATCAAATTAAAGTTTGCAGAAGCAAATATCTGGTGCATAAGCAAGCTAACTGCATTTCCAGAGGAGTTGTGTCTCTTGAGAATCATCATGCTTCATGAACTATTTGCGCATTTACAATGTACTGGGAGGCTGTGTGCTAAATCGTCCAATTAGTTTAACAATTATTACACAGTTCTCAAACAGAAGCACAAAGAACACTGTGATATGCCTCATCAGAGTAACAGCTCCGTCAAACTGAGTGTGGAGTCATTTGAAATGAGAGAATACTCAGAGTGGTGGAGAATGCGGGCAAATGTAACACATTTGATGGCACTTACTCAGCACATGCTCAGTAGAGATTTCTCTCTTCTCGACAAAAAGAAGTGTGATCGTTTCACTTTGTGAGTAATTTCCAGTTAAACAAAATGACTCAAAATGGTTCAAACTAATATATAATTTATGTACAGATTGTTGTTTAAATGTAACATAAATGAGAGACACTAACACTGTGATAGCATGACATGGCTGTGAGGTAATTAAAACACTAGTTAAGTAATAAACTATTGATTACTGAGTTGAAAGACTGACGTTTTAAAATGTGCATGAACATTCATTCATTAACGCATTTAGATGAGCAGTGTTTTGATCAACAAGCAGATCAATATACATCAGTATACAAACTGTTGAATATCTCAGTTTGATCCAATGCAAATGCAATTTGAAATAGCTCAGCTCTGTTTTTTCACCATTGACTCATGTGCTCTGTATCTCATGCCACAATGAGAAAACTGCTGAATTTAAGTTGTAAACACATTCTTCTGTATTTTCTGTCCATTTTGGACAAGGCTCTTGGTCGTGTTTGTGTGATATCTTCAGACCTTTATTGAACATTAATTCATCAAAGTATTAAGATGAGCAGTGTTTTGCTGTGTTTCCAGATAACATTGCCTCATAGTGCACTACGAAGGCTCTAAAGGCATGTTCTTGTCATGGCTGGGTGAAGGGATGGAGAGCGAGGACTCATATGCAGGGAAAAAGGGCTTTTTGTTCATAATAAATATAAACAAAACAAACAAAAACTACCCCGTGGGGAAAACAGACTGGCAAGGCAGGACAAGGCTAGACAAGCCAAGGCAGGGCAGGGAAGGGCAGGGCAGGGCAGGGCAGGGCAGGGCACCAGGCACACACAACATTTGACGACAAACTCGCGCGGGACTGCAAACACAAGGAGATTAAATAGGGAGCAAATAAGGAGGGAAATAAGGGAACAAAGGTGGGGCAAATTAAGCAATAATCAGGTAACAAGATGGGTGGGGTCAAAACAACTGACATGCGAGCACATGGCACATAGAACAAAACAAGACAAGCCATGTGCTCAAACAAAACAAAAACACAAGCACATGGCCAGCAAAACAAATCACTAGCCATGTGCAAAACAGGACACGAACACGCAGCTAATGAGGAGACTCATAAGCCACGTGTTCACACAAAACATGACAAACATGAAAGCACGCAGCCAGTGAAAAAACACAAGCTGTGTGCAACACAGAACAAGACAAAACAAGAGAAAGCACGCAGCCGAGAAACAAGCTGCGTGCAACAAAGCAATACAACGAAAAAGCACGTGGCCGAACCCGAACTGCGTGCTGAACAAAACAACACACACGGACAGAGGAGTGCACGGCCCGAGTGAACTCGAGACCGCACGCTCCCACAGCAAGACCAAACCTGGAGCGTGAGTGTCCGAACCCCGACACGAAACCAGAACTGAGCCTGAACAAGACAAGAGTGCCGGGATCCGAACACCACGCTCCAACCTGAAACAGAACACGTAGACAAGAGAGCGTGCAGCTTGAGCACACGCGAAACCGCTCTCTCACCAGAAAACAAGACAAGAAGGGAGTGTCAGGGCTCTGTCACAAAACCACGAATAAACTAGACCAAAGTGATAGAACCCTGACAGTTCTAACTAAAGGTATACCTTTTCTAGGCGTGTTCTCCAAACTATACCTTAGGAGGTTGCTTAAAGGGTTAGTTCACCCAAAAATGATAACTAGCCTGTGTTTTACTCACCCTCGAAGCATCCTAGGTGTATGTGACTTTCTTCATTTAGACGAATCCAATCAGAGTTATATTAAAAATTGTCCTGGCCTCTCCAAGCCTTTCAATGGGGTAAGCGGGTGTTTGTTGTCAACAGTTCAGAAGATGTGAAATAAAGTGCACACATCCATAATAAAACGTCCCTCACACGGCTCCGGGGGTGAATAAAGGCCTCCTGTAGCGAATCCATGCGGTTTTGTAAGATAAATATCCATATTTCAAATGTAATAAACACTTTTTTCTCACTTCCGCTGACTGTGGTACGCGGAAGCAGTTCCGGTGGATATCGTAGGACGTCGGTGTTGCGTGATTAGTGACGAACGCGGAGAGAGAACAAAACAAAATGCCGGTCACGAATTAGAAGTACAAACCGAGGATTTGTAAAGAAAAATGTCGGAGGATTTCGATATAAGCCACGAGGAGACTGGTTTTCCTTTGCTAAAGTAAGGAAACATTGTTTCCTTTGCTCCTGCATTTCTCAGAGGCTCGCGCACGACGCCTAGGTCCTACATCATCCGCCTGCACGACTTCTGCGTACCACAGTCAGTGGAAGTGAGAAAAAAGTGTTTATTACGTTTGAAGTATGGATATTTATTTTACAAAAACGCATGGATTCGCTACAGGAGGCCTTTATTCAACCCCTGGAGCCGTATGAGGGACGTTTTATTGCGGATGCGAGCACTTTATTTCTCGTCTTCTGAAGTATTGACACACCCGCTTACCCCCATTGAAAGGCTTGGAGGGGCCAGGACAATTTTTAATATAACTCCGAAGTCACATACACCTAGGATGCTTCGAGGGTGAGTAAAACACAGGCTAATTTTCAGTTTTGGGTGAACTAACCCTTTAAGGTACACCTACTTGCATGCAACGTTACCAGGTGTTGTCCATGGCGGTGGTGCTGAATTGGTTGATATCGATGGCTCGAGAATGGATTATTCACTCTATGCATGGGCTGCTTCACTGCGTTATGTGAGAAAGCGGTGTTCTTTAATAAAAGAAGTGTTGATTTAAATAAAGACATGCAACTCTTCTGTTAGAATGCAACAAACTTGCGAGAAACTTTTACTTTCACTTTGCAACATGCGTCGTCATGTCAGGGAACTAAACCAAGAAAGATATATGCCCAGAGCACCTCCCAGTGGTCACCACATAAAATACAAGTAAAAAAAACGACATGTAGCCTCGTCGGTGTGCCGGTAGCCTTGTGGACAGCTTGCTGACATACATTGCTGTTGACCTACGGGCATCCCGAGTACGAATCCTGACTCGAGGACCTTTCCTGATCCTGCCCCGATCTCTCTCCAACTTCACTTCCTGTCAATTCTGATCTGTCCTATCCTAATCAAGGCAAAAATGCCAAAAAATTAATCTTGAAAAAAAAAAAAATTACATCATACACTGCTTAATAATTTAACAGTTTTTAACAAAAGGAAGAAGAAAAAAAACATACCTACACAAGTCCAACAGAAAAACATTCTGGTAAGAGTGCTTTCCAACAAGAAGCATTTCAGAAACAGTTAAAATTACATTTATCAGGACTCATGGGATCTTATATAAATAATCCAAATTGCAAACTAAATCCAACCCAGGATATTTTATATAATTTTGAAATGAATGTACGAACCCACAACCTCATGCCCAAATGTATTATGCGTATCACTATGTTTTCACTGGCCTTTGAAAAGTCATTTATATTATCATAATATATGTTCCCTAGTGTCTTCATTTATTCCACCACCAGGGTTGATTGCCCAGAAGCCGCATCACATTATTGGTGTAAATCACTAATTTCTGTTATCGATTGACCTACTCAATAAAAGCATAGCACATGAAACATTTAATCAACAGCTACTATGGAGGAGAAAAAAGAGAATAAGAGAAAAAGAGAAGAGCCGCCAGCAGCTAAATTTTGGGGGGTGAGGGGGTAACAAAATTGAACCAACAAGATCTAAAAGCTGCTGAATTTGTTGTCATAAAAGATGATTTATTTATTTATTTTTAGAATTGCAGCTTCTGACATGGCAGCCAGTTTTAGTGCACTTTATGACTATCTATTTGACCAAACTCCCCACCACAATCAATCTCTTTAAATAGAACTGTGAACTGTCAACAGTGATAAGGTATAACTAATATTAATTTAAGAAAACCCAATATAAATCATAAAAACTGCCCTCAGCAGTGTACAGTACACTGCTAGAAAAAGCTGGAAATGGAAATGGTCTTGAATATAAAATAGCTGGATGCCAATGAAATGTGTGGCAATAAAGACATTAAATTGCTTAGTTCCGTGTGTGACTGTGCAGCTATATGCTCTATATATATCATGCTATTTTTGACAGAGCTTTTGCATATGTGTTGGTGTTGACACAAATAATCATTTTTGGCAAGGTTCTGAATCCCCTCACTACAGTAAGCATGAAAATACAGGCCATTACAAACATTCAGTTGGATATAAGCACTGTAAATAGGACACACAAACTTTATAACTACATGGTCAAAAATACATTTTGGCCAATATTCATGGTGGTTATTTTCAGGTAAGCCTTTCTCTCGAATAAAACAGTTTATTGAAAAGAACAAAACAACTTAAAAACACTAGAAAAAACATGAGGAATCTGAAGATAAAATAAGAACATTATTATAGTTAATATAGAACAACATGACAGAGAACCGGACTGTAGCTGAATTGTGGAAGTTCACACGGGCATCTTTTTATTTTGGCTGGTGTTTGTCTTAGTTTTGTAGATGTCTCGGCTTTCCTGGTTTACTTGCTTGCAACCCAAGAGGAGCAGCTGAGGAGCAAAAACAATCAGGGACGAGTCTTTGATTTCACATAACTTATTAATAGAAGTGAAGTACTGTAACTCTTTCCATTCATTTACATTTAATGAGCTCTGTGGGAGTTGATACTGATTACACTAATATCAGCAACGTTTCATCACATCTTTATCAACTTTAAGGTACAAAACAAAAGCTTATATAGCATGCTGTTTATTATGAATGCTATACAGATCAAATGAATTTCAGTCACTTCACAAAACTACTTCAACCACCCCATTTCCAAAAATCTTACCAGCATTTTCCACTTGTTTGTGAGAGCGCATACAACACCTACAGATGTGACTGAGTCATGGAAAGTGAAATGGACCTGTTCTCTTGCTCACTAGTTAACATGAATCAGGCAGGGTTTGGTAAACGGTAAACCCAACCCTAAACCACAGCAGATAGTGCCACACAATGAAAATGAAACAGCGGGAGGTTATAATTCTCAGTTGAGTGTGTGACACCAAAGAAAGACTGAGAAAGAGGTTAGAGGAGGTTACTCCATACAACTTTTTATTTAAATTTATATAATGAGCGAGTACATCATGAATTCATCTTCCAAACCATGTTTTTGTCTTATGCTGAATTACAATGGTACACCTATAATAAGTGTACCTGTGTGACCTGTCATATACATAAAAATGCACTGGCTACAGTGTTCTTCCACAAGATGCATGCAATTTTGTTCAGTAACCATCAGAGCACCAAAAGTTACATAGTGCACCATTAACTTGCATGATATTAAAGCCATGTTCTGCCAAAAGTGAGCATTAGCACACATGAAGCACCCCAGCACTATATTTTTTAAAGAACTTCAGTTTAAATTGCTTTAAAATGATGTATAATTATGGCAATTTTGTAGTAATTATGCATAAAAACTGTTATTTCGTTGTAATTATGGTTACATTATTTACATTTACAGTAGAGTGTCATTTATTTTTTATGCTACTGTAAACTACTCCGTAATGCAAAGGGTTAGTGGATTGTATGATTCTCTAAGTATAGAGCACAGCAGGAACCTGGAAATAAGCATTTTAGCACTTCCGGTTCCATCGTCCTGAAGCCAGTGTGTTTTTTTAATGGGTTTTTAGAAATGACTGAAATAAGGTCTGTGGTTACACAAGCTCAAGATATTTTCATGTTTTATTATACAGCATAAAATACATCAGAAATACCCCACTTGTGAAGTTTTCAAAGCTTTTATGTGTCATGAAAAGGCGGTTAATAACAGGTGGCTAAATAGGACTACAGAGGTTGTCTGGGACATTAAACATCATCACACTGAACAGGTAAACTCATCTATTCACTAGTTGCTTTCACAGCCTCATTGTGTTTATAATCACATTCTTGTAAACTATTCTAACTCAAACTTTTCTATATTTTAAATAAAGAAAAGAGTTGTCAAGTTGTCAAGCAACCCAAACCCTAATCCTAACCCCAAGCATATAATACGTACATGTAGTTAATTAATATTACCCAGTACTTAAATGTATAATTACACAGTAACAAGGACACCTTAAAATAAAGGGTAACACTTCATTTTAAGGTGTCCATAATTACCTAGTTAAGTACTTAGTAGTAGCCGTTGTACTTACATGAAATAAAATGTACTTACCATATAACTAAGTTATAAAACAGCCTGTACTTACAGTTTGTAATTATATAGATGTAGTAGGCAGCTACTGTTACACACATGTAACAGCACATATGTAACAGCTACTTATGTAACCAAAAGATTGTTACATATGTGTTTCAGACTTTATATAACGTAAATGTAAGTACACAGACATAAGCTACTTAAAATAAAGTGTATCAAGAATGTACTTAAGTGTACTTCATGTGCATCTATACTGTACACCTTATCCAGCTGCACCTTAGTTTGATTTAACCCACCAGTACACAGCTTAAATACATGCAATACCTTTCTAATTACATTAGAATTACATAATATTACACAAACATAAGCTACTTAAAATAAAGAGTATCAAGATTGTACTTAAGTGTACTTCATGTGCATCTATACTTTACACCTTATCCAGCTGCACCTTAGTTTGATTTAACCCACCAGTACACAGCTTAAATACATGTAATACCTTTCTAATTACATTAAAATTACAGAATATTACACAAACATAAGCTACTTAAAATAAAGTGTATCAAGATTGTACTTAAGTGTACTTCATGTGTATCTATACTGTACACCTTATCCAGCTGCACCTTAGTTTGATTTAACCCACCAGTACACAGCTTAAATACATGTAATACCTTTCTAATTATATTAAAATTACAGAATATTACACAAGCATAAGCTACTTAAAATAAAGAGTATCAAGATTGTACTTAAGTGTACTTCGTGTATCGATACTGTACACCTTATCCAGCTGCACCTTAGTTTGATTTAACCCACCATTACACAGCTTAAATACATGTAATACCTTTCTAATTACAGAATATTACACAAACATAAGCTACTTAAAATAAAGTGTATCAAGATTGTACTTAAGTATACAAGTAGCTGTGTAACAGACTCTGTCTGTTACATATGTGTAACAGTAGCTGCCTATTACATCTACATAATTACAAACTGTAAGTACAGGCTGTTTCATTAATTAGTTACATGGTAAGTACATTTAGTTTCATGTAAGTACAACAGCTACTACAAAGTACTTAATTGGGTAATTACTATGTATTATGACACCTTAAAATAAAGTGTTACCAAATAAAGTGTAACAATGTGTTCCCTAATATAACAAGTTACTGAATTTGGACAACCTCATTCATACGTCTGCTTATACCACAATGATGGTAATGCTTAAGGGTGGATCTTCATGTTTTTTTCCTGTACATTTTTGTACTTTTCACATCATATGAGTTCATGCAAATCAAGTTTTTTTTTTTAATTTTATTTTTTTTATTTTTTTTTATACTTCTGCCAATTGCATTTAGGCTTCAAAATTCATAAAAGTTCTTTTGCGAAGATTATCATGACAAACAAAATGTGCAAGTATCATCCATTTTTATTGGTTACAAACCTTATTTTCTAAAATAATAATAAAAATACTAATAATAAAACCTGGCTTTTGGCAGAGGGAACTAGGCTTATACTAACTTCCAGGTTGGCCTACAAAAATACGCCATGCCTGCACCGCTCTGCTGAATATTTCCTGCTGAAAAACTTGCTTAAACCAGCCTAAGCTGGTGTTAACCTTTCCAAACTGTTTTTTAGCTAGTTTAATTGTGTAGCTGCCTGACCAGCTCAAAAGTGCCCAAAAACCCATTTAAAACCAGATCAGAAACCCAGCAAAAACAGACCACAAACCAGTTTAGTCTAGTTTAAGTCGTTAATTATTAAGGAAAAACAATTACAAATGGGTTTATGTTTCAACAATATTTTCCTTCATGCAGTTTTTGGTTTTGAATGCAATTTATAGCTTGCTACAGTCTAAAGACTGATTTCAGCAACACGCGTATTATTGTGAACAGATTTGGTAAGAAAGTTTTTGTCAAGAAAATGAATGTGAATGAAGCCTTTGCAGCATTTCTCTGATGTCTGCTCCCCTGCCGCTGTGCAAAGCGTCTAATATTTGTGGACTGTGTCAGCAGTCATAAAACGACAAGCACAAAACCAACAATTTATGCCTTCCTATATTTATAAAGGCTGTGGTTTCTATTCATAGCAGCTATATATATGGGAACACTGTTATTTCCAAGGCTCTCCACCAATGACGAAGTCATTTTCTTATCACCTTGAGTGCTGCTTCCAGAGTGACTGAGATTAGCCTGGCCAATGGCACGCTGGCACAGGCTGAACCGCTCTGTATCGCACTCAGCTGGGCATCACGCCCGCTGCTTCTGCCAACAGTGCCCACACACAGGTTTAAAACACTCATCCAAAATAGCCCTTCATCTGTATTTGGGGCTCATGCGTACAGTGATGCATAAATATTCCTATTCCCATGTGTGTTTGTCTATGATTGCTTCCCTGCTCGCAAATAAAGAACAATGTCTCTTAGACATTCAGGCAAACATACAATTACTCACCCACACATGCCCGTACAAGCGCAGGGCCTCATGCTGAAGGCAGGCTGGTGTGGGCGGCTCTGTGCCAGTGCTGCTGCTGCTGCTGCTGCGGCGGCCCCACAGGAAGAGCCCGGGCCACTTCTTCCTGTCTCACTGCTCCAGCAGATGTCCTGCAGACGTGAAAATCTGCGTGACGCACCTCTCCAGAAAAGGTTTATTTATAGTTCAACCGCAGCAACAACTCGCTGTTTATTGTTACGTTTCATATTCCCTCGTGCAAAACACTTTAGCATACTTAAAGAGTACTTATTACAGAAACTTATAGAATATACTTTAAATAATTGCTAATTAATTACTTAAAAGAAAATTATTGCATGCTAATTGCAATTAAATGAAAATGTATTATAGTTTCAGTTTATAATAAATGCAATTAGCTGATCTTTAGAGAATTTTTCGACCAATTTAAGTAGGACTTAAGTACATCTTTATATGTAATTTCTTATTTATGTTGTCTTTGAAATATGGTTAAAGTGTACTGCTGAATGTATTGACAAACATTTGTGGTAAACTAAAATATAAATTAATTTAATTTACATTGAAATTTCATGTATCTGAGCCATGTTTTTAAAACATATTTGTATTTACACATTGGTAATGATGAAGTTGTATTTTACCCCTTTTAAAATATATTAACTTTAAATGTAATATCAAATAAATTATAATCAAGTACTTTACATGTTATTTTTAGGGAATGCATTAAAATAATTGTACTTCTTTAAAGCATCATGAAAGATGATTAAAAGAATGATTTAAAATGCACTTTAAAGTAAAACTTAATTACTGAAAGGTGCATTTTTTAAGAGTGTTAATAAGCAATCATGAAAGTTAACTCTTTTGAGTACAACTATATGAGCTCTTGATAACACTTTATTTTAAGGTGTCCTTGTCACACGTTACAAGTATTTACTATTATAATAACAATAAATTATGCATAATTACATGCACATAACCTAAAGCCAAACCCTAATCCTAACCCTAACCATATAGTAAGTACATGTAGTTATCTATTAATATTACTCAGTACTTAAATATAATTACATTGTAACAAGGACACCTTAAAATATAAATTGTAACCGAGCTTTTATCTCATGAATATTATATTACCTGCAAGAACAGCTCCTAAAAATATAGTTTTAAGGTTTGAAGTACATTACAAGTGCATGTTCATTACATTTAAGTGTACTTCTTTTTTCATGAGGGTTATAGATTCTAATAGTTTTGTTATGAAATGGACACATTCTAAGAACATTCTGTCATCATTTACTCACCGTCACATTGTTTCAAACCTGTATGACTTTCCTTTTCTTGGTGGAACACAAAAATACTCTTTTCAATACAATGCAACTGAATTAGAAGCTTCAAAAGGTATAAAGACTATAAAAGACTTCCATACAACTTGTGCACTGCATTCAAAGTGTTCTGAAGCTATGACAGTTCTGCTACCTTAAGGCAAATATCAGCAATAAATAAAAGCAACAACAACAACAAACACACACACACACACACACACACACACACACAGATTTCCATGTTTTATTGGGACATTACATAGACATAATGGTTTTTATACTGTAGTAACTGTATTTTCTATCCTGTTACCCTAACACTACACCTCACACAAAACTACTGGTATTTTTAGATTTCCAAAGAACTTCATTCTGGATGATTTATAAGCTTTTTTCCTCATGGGGACCAAAAATGTCACCACAAGGAAAATCAAGGATTTTGGATATTGCCATCTTTGGGAGCACATTTTGTCCTTACAGCGTAGGACATACAGTCCTGAACCATGCATAACAAAAACCCACACACCACACAATGATTTGGAAGACTTGCAATAAAGTGCATGAGTCATATAGACTACTTTCATGATAATTTTCCCATTTGCATTCAAGTATATTCAAAAATAGAATTGAATAATGGCCTCAGATTTCATTATGTTCCCCACACTGAACTAGCATATTTTCTCAGAAGACTCCTATACAGCAGAATGATGCCCTAAGAGCATCAGATGAGATTTGCATCCTCTAAATATTCTTGTTTCTAGGTCAGTTCAACAGTTCAATCGGCATCCAACCAAGCTGAACAAAACACTCGTGCTTATCTGCCTGGCTGAGCAGGTCATCTTTATTTATGGAAATATAGGTTTGTGTGCTGCTAAAAGGCATCTCCTATTTATCCCAGGTCTTATTTTTCACTTTTTAGAAGAGCCAGAGCTGGCAAGGAATAAAGTGAAACTGATTCATGTGGCCTTAACAAAAGAGTGCGCATACAGATATTAACTGAGTAATAATGCTCATTATCTATGACCAGACAATGACACGCATAAAGTCACAGATAGCGTCACGCTCAGAGAATAGACCCATGCAACGGTACAGGCAGATGGTATAATTTACGCTTTAATTAAGTGCCTAATCAGAATCATGATTAAAAAGCTGTCATTGGAAAAATGGCATAATTGAATTAGCTCACTAAGTGATTCATCTGGAATGTTATTAAGTAGATTAAATGTTATTCTAGCACAGAATGAACTTAAAGAACTCTCAAAAAAGCTGGAGTAGTATTTGTTTCTCTTAGACAGAGAACACACTGTGAGAGAAAAGGTACAGTACATGATGGTACAAATCACTGGATTAATTCAATGTACCTTAGAAAGTACATAGAAGACCTTTCATAATATGTACAATGGGGATTTTTCAAATTCACATATTCTTTTTTTTATTTTGCAAATTCATGTTTTAATAGTATTTTATTTTCAGCATAGTAGCACAGTGTGAACTTTTAAAATATTCACTACTTTTATTTGAACAGATTTAGCTATTTATGTCATGTTCCTAAACACAAAACTGTCACTTTTTATGCTTTTTAATATATAAGAATCAAATATCAATATATAAAGGTATAATATATACTTTTTTATGAATACTGTTTTAATTTGTAATTGTAAAGCCCCTTTGCAAGCAGAAATATTATCTGATGAATTCTGTGAAGATAATAGCTGTTTGATAAAATTACATAATTTGGTATGATGCCAATAACATTTTAGATGGTAAAAAAATATATAAAAAATTAACTTTAAGCTGGCATCCTCATATAAACTCTAACCCTCAATCCCTCACTGAGCAACAGCTAACTTTAGCTCATTTATATGTTAATATAGTTTCACTATAGTGTTTGTCCCATTAGTCTCCTGTATTGTGAGCGTGTGCTGCCCTCATCAGGCCAACAGCTTTCAGTATTATTTCACACAGTCCTACACAAATTCTCAGATATTGTACCTTTCATTTTCTTGCATGAAAACTTTTACACATATGCAATTCTAATAAAATAGAGCTCATGTAGACATTATGCATTTCTTCCATATCAAGGATCAGAGTACATCGGCTTGAGGCTACAAAAGATATGTTATATAATCAGAGACAGATTACATTTGGTTCTTATGGAACACCACTGTGACAGAAGCTATAGCTACAGCTATCTGGAGGCTATAAAGGATCAGTCTTTATAAAATTGAATTAAAATTCGAGGTTATCATTTTCTCTTCATCTCAGGGGGCTACAGATCCATTAAGATGCGAGAATCGACTGAAATGAATGAGAAAGTGCCATAAATGACAGTAGGCTAGTCAGGATATACAAAGGACTTTAAAGAGTGTCTTTGATGAGAGGCTTCATTATTGTCAGGCTTCAGGTGAACATCTTCAGACATTCATTAGGGGTTTGTATCATGTGATAGGAGGAGGCCGGTGTCTCAATCACATCTTTTGTGTTTCACAGCACATTTGTAAAGTCACATGAGAGCAGGTGTCATCTCAGTACTGTTCAGCCAAACACAGATAAAGGAATTATTAAGTATAGGTCTATAACTAATGAATGAATTGTATAGCTAATTACAAACAGTGATGTTTTAGCTTTAAATTTGAGTGTGAATGTTACTGTACTTCACCACTAGATGGCACAGAAGGCTGATGAATTGTGTTCTTTGACCCAGTTGATCTTCATAAAGCTGCTTATGGCAAAATGAAACAAACTGACTTGATGTAACACTGCTATATCACGCGCTCTGCTTGTTTTCTCATTAATGGTGTTGTCATCTGCTGACAGTAACACTGACCCAAACTGATCCAGTTTGAGGACACAATGATATCTCACTCAAAAAAAAAAAAAAAAATCACAGCATATTTCCAGCATATCTTGTTTAGTTTTAGTCTATGGCCTCTAAAACTCACAAACTCAAGCTTTTCAAACGATCAGTCAATAAAATGAACAGAATCAAAGTCAGTTTAGGGTCAGTAAGATTTTTATTTAAAGAAATTAATACTTTTATTCAGCAATGACAACTGATCAAAAATTTGCATATTAGAATGATTTCTGAGGGATCATGTGACACTGAAGACTGGAGTAATGGTGCTGAAAATTTAGCTTTGCATCACATGAACAAATTACATTTTAAAACATGTTAAAATTAATGGTGTCAAAATTTGCGCGTTAACACGTGATTAATTTTTTCTGATTAACCCGTTAAAAATATTTAACGCAATTAACGCAGGGGCGGGGCTAGGGTTGGCCACTCCATTCGCAACTGCTACCTCTGTCTCTTTTTTCTTGAAAAGGATTGCGTTTATTTAGATGCAGAACGTCTTTATGACCACATCAAACGGGAGACGTTTCAGACGCGCTCTAATCTCGCTCATACAGGGTTGCGAGTCAAACGAGCGCGGAAAAGATACTGTGCTCCTAGCGCGCGCTCTTCAAATACACGCACAAAGGTGCCGGTGTTGTGCCCAATTCTGACCCCTGCCAGATTATTACCCCCCTAGGTTTAGGGTTAGGTGTGGGGGAGGGGTTAGGATTAGGGGAGGGTTTAGGATTAGGCAATCAGATAGCGATTTCAACGAGAGGGGTAATAATTTGGCAGGGGGTCGAAAATGGGCACAACACTGGCATGCGTTGTAGCCTGTATCATTTCATATCAAACAGCGAAAGAAACTATACGTGCATGCAATGTCCTAGTTATGCCGTCAGTTAAGGCATGAAGTTACCAAAAAGGCGATTAAAGCTGCCTTAAAACTGCGTGCATGCATGCAATATGTTATATATGCGTCACATTTAAGAACATGTCTCTGAAATGGTTTTAAAAACTGTCATGAGGCACCCCAGCACTGTCTCCCTCATCTAAAACACCTGATTCAACTCGTCCGCGCATTAGTAGAGACTTTAAGACCTGAAGTGGGTCAGAAAAGGTAAAGAGAGTTGTGAGAAAATAAAACGCATGTCAGATCCGCGTCACGTTCAGCAGCAGCAGCTTTTAAAGCTATAGCAGGCAAATAAACTAATAACAAGCTACTGTGATGCAAGAACTAAAGAAAAAAAGAGGAAATCAGTAACTTTTATAGCTTTAATGGGTTCATCTATATTTAATGTAGAATTTAGTGTTTGGTAAGTATTCATTTTCTGTATATTTCTGCTGAAGGGCACAAGAAGAATATATACTTATTATAATAGGTTCATGTGATGATTGTTTTAAGTTCACTTAAATTAGAAGTTAAGTCTAATAAATGTTAAAATTTATAGATCTAAATTATACTGTAATGCTGACTGGCTACAGTCAGTGGTGAAATATTCAGGGGAAAAACTATTTTATAGAGACATCAGTAGTATTGATATCAGTGATGCTGGCCTTCAATCATAAAAAAGACGCCATTAAAGAAATATTAAAAATATACTGTCTTTATGTTGTTTGTACATTTGAAGATTGAATGCGAAATTATTGCAATATAAAAGTATATTTAAAAACTTTAATGTTAGGTGGAATTAATCACGATTAATTGCGATTAATTTTTAAAAAAATATGCAATTAATTAGTTAATTTTTTTTAATCGATTGACAGCACTAGTTAAAATAGAAAACACTTATTTTAAATTGTGTAATAATATGCCACAATATAACTGTTTGTACTGTATTTAACCAAATAAAGCAGCCTCGATGAGCATAAGAGACTTCTTTCAAAAAGATCTTACCAACCCCAAAATATTGAATGGTAGTGTATAAACAAATCTAGAAGAGATTTTGCAGACTTCATTAACATGGAAGGATGAAAGTGTATATTTTCACTAAAATGCTCCGCCATTGAGTTGTTGATATTCATTAGGCTTGAAGGTACAGTATTAGGCAAACAAAACGTCTTTAATCCATCGACTGTATGTGGGCATGCAGTGGTTTTTGCAGTCACAGTTAGACTGTTGTTATAGAGAATGGTGATTAGGGCCATGGCATCTCTGCAAATTTGGCTTCACAGAGTAATGCTATTAAAAACAATCAGGTGAGTGTTTATGGAAAAATACTGCTTTTTAGAAGAAGTACCAGTTTGCTGCATGGTCTGTTGTTTCTAAGGTGTGGGTGGTGAGTCGTGGTCATGTACAAAGACAAGACAGAACCATGTAATGAAATCCAAACAAAATAACAAAATGCTTCAGGGAGCAGAGTTAACTGTTCGACACACAGATCTCTTAAAGCTGCTTACATCAGCATGTTACATTCCAGCCTCCCTGATGATATGAGCTGACTAATTATCTATTTCATTTGCAGTATGTGATTACAAAAACACACACCTGCAAAGACAGAGAATTTGTGCGCTTTCACGTTTTCATACAATCTGCCTCAGTTAGGTTAGGTTTAGGTGGACCTTCATGCTTGTACTTCACATTGTACAGATTCAAATGGAAGCCTATTTCCGCCAAAAAAGAAAAAAGAAAATAAAGTCATTGTGACTTTTTATCTTGCAATTCTGAGTTTGAATCAGTGTAACTGAGTGAAATTCTGATTTTTTGTTGTTGATGCAATTAACTGTAACAACTTCAAATTTCTTGAGGTAACTAACTAACCAACTTAGCTAAACTAAAATTAACTAAACTTATAATTTTAAGTCAAGCACAAACACTTACTTTTTTTAAGTTGAACAACACATTATTACTTATTCTAATATTGAAATGTAAATTGTGATAATTAATCACATCAATCATTTAAAGTCAGAATAGGGAAATATAAAGTCAGAATTACAAGATAAAAAGTCACAATTACTTTTTACTAATTACTAATTTACTCTATTTTTTTATTCTGTGATGGGAACAAAAACAGAATTGTGAGATATAAACTCAGAATTGCAATATAAACTTGCAATTCTGGAGGAAAAAGGCACAAATGTGAGATAAAAAGTTGAAATTGTCATTTTTTTATGTTTGATTCTATGGTAGAAAAAATAAAAGAAAAAACAACAACAAAAGAAACAGAATTGCAAGATGTAAAATCAGAATTGTGAGATATAAAGTCAGAATTAGAAACTCAGAATTGCAATATAAACTTGCAGTTCAGAGAAAAAAGTCTGAATTGTGAGATAAAAATTAGCAAATTGACTCTTATTTATTTTATTTATTTATTTTTTCTGTGGTGAAAATTGGTTTCCATACATTAAAACCAAATTGCCACTCTGTAAAACAGTTTTCTCATGCGATCGGGTTTGAATCTCTGCGTTTTAGTTTATTAAAGTATGTGTGCAGAGGCAGAGCTAATCTGCCTTTAATCCCCTAATTGAGTCAGTTCAGAAACCACTGCCTCACATTGAGCGTAAAACACACAAGCTCTCTCTCACTCACACTCCCTTTAAAACGCAGCCATGCGTATCTCTCTGTCTCTGATATAGTCACTATTCCTGCACTTTCTCATCTGCTTTCACCCCACAACTGCTCTCTCTCTCAAGCGTTTCAATCCCCATCCACTCCCTCTGTCTGCCTCCGTCAGTTCAACTCTCACCTGACCTGTCAAAACGTTCCCTTCCTCTGCATCCTGCCTCAGTGTCATCATGTGTGCTTGCTCTTAAAGTAACATTAAGAACAAATCCGAAACATCACCAAATAAAAAATTAAAGATCTGTCATCATTTACTCACCCTCATGTCATTCCTAATCTGTATGACCTTCTTTCTTCTGTGGAACACAAAAGAAGATATTTAGCAGAATGTTCATGCTGCACTTTTCCATACACTGAAAATTAAAGGGTCACAAAAAGGCCACCTTTTCAAACATTGTTCATTTTTGACTTAATTTAAACAGCTCTGTTCAGACTTCTTGTTGCTGTGAAGATGGATTCCAATCAGTGTTCAGTTTCTAGGCTGTTTTTGAGAATGTTGATTTAGATGGGCCTCGTTTGATATGTGAGAGTCGTGGTTCGAACCCTGCCCTAGTAATGCAATTACAGGGTTAGATTTGATCATGGCCGGCCATCAGAGCACAGAATGTGTTGTGTGATGCTGGCTGGCTGAAGATGAAAGCTGTTGCTCCAGTGCTTCCATGGATCCATATCTATGTCATTACCGCACACATCGTACTCATCTGGTAAACTAATGCATTTGTTAAGGATGGCAGATGTGTGCATGATAGCCACAGTTACAGAGCACACACTGAGTCAACGTCAAAAACTGATGGCACAATGAAAGAAAGACAGTTTTGTATGGAAGCCTGTTTGTGCTCAATAATCAATAATTAAAAAGGTAATTGCTAATTTTTTATCTCATAATTCTGACTTTTTTTTTCTTCTTGTTTATGTTTCACAATTGTGACTTTTATCTTGCAAATCTGAGGAAAAGGTCAGAATCGTGAGATAAAAAGTCAGAATTGCAAGATATAAACATTACATTCTGAAATATTTTATTATTTGTAATGTTTATCATGATATTCTTCTACATATAGCAATATAGTTCATTAGCATAACCCTAGCCTTGGCAAACTTGGCACACTAATACAGAATAAGCATATATTATATCTATTTATAATGGCTTCCAACATGTCTCGTCCAATCAAAGTCAAAACTATCTTTGTTTTACAAAGTAAAAAGCACAGGTCAGATCAAGTCTGTTTTTCATTTCCACAAAGTCAAGAATAAAGCTGGCCATGGACAGCATATGTTATGAATATTTCATCCAAAGCCAGACACAAAGTGTGTGCGTGTGCAGCTGTATATTGAGAAGCAATTAGAACGGTGCCACACTGCATGTTTGATCACTCTTATGCCTGCCATCAGCTTAATGTGACAATCCTTGTGCTGCATGTAAATGAATCTGGAAAGGCAGCTTCGCTGTCTACATAATTTTAGCTCATTAGGACTAGTTAAAAGATCTGAAACAGTTTGCAAGCTAGTTTTGGACTAAATTTGTGGGGCTGTATGCTGAAAAAAAAAAAGACCAGACATCTCCAGACATCTTGAGCCGTTTTTATGTACATTTGGTACATTTTTGATTGTAGGTCAAAGGCTCTTAAATATCTGCGTTTCAGATGTCAGGGTCTGTCACACAGTTACATACATTATAACTAATATTTTCACATGAAAACCAGGCCTTACATTTTCCCTGTTCATAGGTTTTATTGGCCTCTCGTTGACCTGCTCCTCCTGAATATTATTAATATCCTCATGTAGCTACTGTCAGGCAAACACAGTCTGTTCCTGCAGAGCAATATTGAAAATTGCAGGCAGTCACAACACAGAGAGCCATTACAGTTTATGATTTGCAGAGAGTAAATGAAATGAATCTAATAAAAGAGAAACTGGCACTGTTAAAGAAACCATCAAGGCTGGTGTGCTACAAGTCTGTTTATGAAATGTATTTCCGGTCAAAACTGAAGCACATATTCATCATGGCCAGTTGCTGGTGATGCTGACACTGTTCTGCTGGTGTTGGTTTTGTTTTGGTTTGCTTCGCTTTCTTTTGTTTGGGTTGTTGTTTGTTTCCTTGTTTTGCCTTCTTTTGTTTTGAATTTTGTTGGGGTTTTTTTGTGTGTTCTATTTATTTGATTTTTTTTTAAATATTTTGTTTTATTGGGGATTTGTTGTTTTGTTTTGATTTGTTTTGGGTTTCGTTGTGTATATTTGTTTTGTTTTGTTTTAACTATCCAGAACACACTAGCTTCCGCCTAGCAATGAATGCACCGTTCACATTTTTTTTTTTCAGACAAAGTAAAAATAGCTTAGTAATGTAGCATTGTAAAGAAGATTTATGTAAGGCTATAGTGAGAAATAGATGTGCTGTCATAGCAAAAACACATTAGAGGAGTTCCAGAAATCCAGGCTGCAAGGAGACCTATGGCTTATTCAGCAGAAGAAAGATATTCTGCACTTCCACATAAACATCAGGACTCACTATATAATTTCTTATAAAGAATACTTAAAAGGTTTTTACTGGCCGCTGCTATCTAACCAAATGACCACTGTAAATCTCTCTAATAGTAATTTATAAAGTATGAACTGTAAAGAATAGAAAGCCAATCTAATTACATGGGCTTCAGTGTGATACAGTCAGTGTCCACAGAAACTGTGGACAAAAGAGAACTGTTTCATACCATCTGAAGATCATTTTAAGGGAGTTTTTAAGATAGATAGATAGATAGATAGAAAGTTTAATTAGTACTTCTATAGTTAAGTAGTTAATTTTGAAGGAATGTTCTGGTTTAAAGTAAGGTAAAATCTATTGACTGCCTCTGAGGCATGATTAGATTCGACTCAGCACTAGATACATAAACACTAGATACAACTTAGTAGCCATCTTTTTACTGTCTGCGATCTCCTGCAACTATTGCAGTCTCCTCTAGTTTTAGTCGTAATAAAATTTCAATTTGTGTTTCTGTTCATGTCTGCTGTAATACAGCGCTACAACACGACTCTGGCTATTGACCAAGAGGTAATGAGTGATGAATGAATAGGAAACATGATTGATGGTGTGTGTACATTTCTGCTCATCATACATTTCCAAACCAAAAAGAAATGGATTCTTTGCTGAGAAATACATGTACAAAATAAAATGTATAAAAATAATTTAAAAACAGTACAAAAAATAAAATGTTATGAACAAATGAACAATGTTAGTAGTATACACTATCATTCAAACATTCAAACGTTTTTATTTTAATTTTGGAAGAAATAATACTTTTATTCAGCAAGGATGCATTAAATAATCAAAAGTGACAGTAAAGGCATTTATAATGTTACAAAAAATGTAAAATACATGCTGTTCTTTTGAACTTTCTGTAGCATTCCTGAACAACTGTACTTTGATTTCCACAAAAATTAAGAAGCACAACTGTTTTCAACATTGATGACATTAAAAAGGTTTCTTAAGCATCAAATCAGCATATTAGAATGATTTCTGAAGGATCATGTGAAACTGAAGACTGGAGTAATGATGCTGAAAATTCAGCTTTGAATCAAAGGAATAAATAACATTTTATAATATATTACAATAGAAAACAGTTACTTTACATTGTAATAATATATCAATTTTACTGTCTTACTGAGACTTCTTGCAAAAACATTAAAACATCTTACTGACCACCACTTTTGAACAGTAGTGTGTGTATATTATATTATATTATATTATACCTTTTAGAAATTCATTGAGTGCATTACTTTAAACACACTTTTTGCTTGTGGTTTTACAAACTGTACAGAACAATTTGCCTACCAACTCATTCTGAACCAAAAGACTGAAGCACTGTGGGAAAAACGTAGGTGGCATCCCGCATCTTTGAAAAGCAGAAATCATATCTCTTCAAGAGGACTGTAGAACGAACAGATGGCCTGCAAGAGATACTGCAACAACTTTCCATGAGTTTGTGTGTGTGTGTACTTCTCATCTGAAGGCAGGAACACCTGCTGAGGAGTGTTTGACACAGGTCTGAACTGACTCTATCGCCTGCTGCTGTGGAAAACTCCATGTTTTCTGTATTTATGCTCGACGACGGCCATTTGACAGATGGGTTGCAAACCATCCCGCCTGTGGAGAAGAACACACCTGTCAGAGTGACAGAACACCTGCCAGAACATCCTTCCCACCTCTCTGGCTGCGCATACAGCCGTCTTCAACTCCCTGTGACCCTTTACCATTGATCTCATTGACATCAGTGCAATAGTCTTGTAAATGCATGTTTTTCCTCTGGCGGTGACTGTAAAAGCTTGTACAAACACTCGCTCACCTCTGATTCTGAGGAGAAGCCAAAGGGAGCTATGATTCAAAATTTGAAAGTTGCCCTGAGCATAGTGTTGCTTAGCAACCGCCTCCCACCTTCACAGTCATGTAGCCGGTAGCAGGTTTCAGAGTAGTTCAACTGCAGGCCTGGACACTTGTGAAGTCTGTCGGGACCCTCTTCCACACACGCCTCAGCACCTTCCTTTGCATTTACTGTTGTTCACCTCTTTTGAGCTCTGTGAGACTGAAATCCTATATCACAGTCAGTATCTCACACGTCTGTGTTCACAGAGCCTTGCACAGAGATTGCGAGAGACCTCAGCAGGGGCTTCCATGTTCAGGGTGCCAAATATTGCATAAAGAGCATGCACGATTGCACAAGTTTAAAGCAACAGACCTCAAGTCAAGTGAAATTTATTGTCCTTCCACCATTTATGTATATGTGGCTGGAAGGACAATAAATTTCACTTGACTTAAGGTCTGTTGCTTTAAACTTCTTTATGCAATATTTGCCACAGCACAACTAACCACAGCATGCACAAATATAAAATTGCTCAAACAGAATACATTAATGCACAGATATTACACAAAGAGCATGCCGTATTAAATACAATTCTTTCACAAAAGCATGCAGATGCAAATATTACATAAAGAGCAAGCATTATAGGACTACTGGACAGTGCATATTTGCATAATTTTACACATACTATAGTAAATAGAGAATGCATTTTACGACAAATGTTACACGCAGAGAATGCATTATTCATAAGCAAATATTAAAAAGCATGCAGCGTTATAGAAAGAGCAACCTTTATATGACTATTTGCACATTTGAATTATTGCACACATATTAAATAGAGCATGAATTTTTCTACAAATATTACACAAAGTGCATGCTTTATCAAAAACCATGCATTATACATATACATACACACACACACACACACACAGACACAGTACCATTAATCACATAAAATGGTACATCTATGTATTATGAAATGTATTACTGAATATAAAAATTACATGCATTGCAATATATAAGCAAACACACTGTCACATATTTTTCTATTTATGAAAAGCAGCAATTATTTGTGTATTATACAATATATTTTAATATATTAACATTATATTATTCTGCGTATTTTATCAATATACATGAAACCATTAAATATATTGATCATTAATATATAAGGAAATATATTTTCTTTGCATAAGGGAAATCAGTTATATTAAGCAAAAATGTATCACCATCATAATTATTTAAATGTATTTTAAATAGATGAACTGCATTTAACTAAATGGTCATTTAAGCATAAATATAAAATTTGTAAAAAGTAAACAAAGTCTTATCAATATCTTATCAACTTATATGAGCTACATTTTTAACTGTAACTATAGTTTAGATTTTTTTTGATTTTCAGCCAAACTTTCTGTTTTGTATTACCTGTGGTCCACCGGAAGTCATCACTACTGTAATAGGAGACTCACATTTCCCCATAAACCTCATGCTTAAGCCTGCGTCAAATTTGAATGCTAATCTATGTGTGTAGACCCTCACAGCTAACACATTCTGACATCAAACATGCCCAGAGGTCTCTAGTGCTGGACCCAGCCCTTAAATTACACAGTCAAATGTCAAGCGCATGCAGCTTTTCTGTTTCTTAATCTCCCTACTGAGGGAATGAAAGCGAGGTGGAGAACAGGAGAGATGCGCTTCGCTTCAAAAGCTTTTAAAGCTCTTCCACGTAATAAAACACACCATTGTTAACATTAGCCTATTTGTTATACAGTATCTGAAAGAACTGTGGTCGCAGAAGGAGTGAACAGATGAACTGCAGTGAATGAAACTGCTATACGCACATATGGAGGTAATTTCAACACACGTACGGGTCTCATGTCAATGGAGTGAGTGAAGGAGTAAATTACACCTTTGAAAAAGACCATATGATCAGCTGAGACCTCGGTGGTTCATTCTCCTGGGTAAAATGTTCAAAGGCAAACAGTATTACGCCTCATTACACACGGAATGTACACTTGTCGACTTGTTTTAATGAGAAAAGGAAAAAGAATCCAGTAATCCAGTTTGCTGATCTGGCACACGTGTACGGCTGGAGTATGAGCTCTGCGAAGTAACCGGGCAGAACAGAGGACTCTGAAAAAGCACTGCACCTCAACAGTCATATTTCAGTTTGGCTGGAAGGCAATTTTTCCACTGAGTTTTTCACATTCACTCTGTAGAGTTTTCTTGTGTGCAAATCAAACATGATCCCCAGCTGGCCTGCAGGTTCAGAGTTTATTTGATGTAGTGCTTAATGGGTTGCAATGTGTCTCTCATCAATTAGGGAACAATAGTAGACTTGCATAGTAGACTACATGCATCTATCTCTTTCTTATGCGCACACTCAGTTTCTCTTTGTGTATAGGATCAAGCATTGGGGCCCAATTTTTATTAAATAGTCATTTAATTAAAATAATATAGTGATTCAATGTGTTTTCTTTATGAAACATTGGTCACATGTCAGTATGTAATGTTTAAAGTCAGCATAAGGGAAGGCCTTGTTGTGTTTTCTTCTATTGTACTTCTGTTGTAATGTATATCACAGTGAAGCAGCTTTTCAAAGGAGAAAATAAAAAGTAGGGTGGGATTTAATTTGGTCCATCGGGAATTGATTGGATTGATGGATCTTTGTCGTTTGCTATTGCTCATGTGAGTGACAGGTTGTCCAACCCTTGTGCTGAGACACACATCATTGGAATAGAGTAAACATGTCAATTATTAATAATGGGCACATGAGTTCTGTTTTAAAACATTAAACTCTTTAAAAATTTACTTTCTTTCAATTTAATAAAAAAATAAAAAATACAATTATGAACTGATGATGAAATGTTTATACTCTATATAAAATATTAATTTATTGTTATTTACAAAAACTACAATAAAACACAAACAAATAAAATTAACAATATTATTATGTTTGGGCACACTAAAAAGTAAGTGAGTAAATAAATAAATAAAGATCTGGGGTAGGGGGGCCTACTGTAAAGCTGTAGCCCAGGGGCCTCTGGTTATCTTAAGGCAGCGGTCGATCACTGAGCCCCCTAGTAGCCCCCCCTCGTAAAAAAACAAAACAAAACGTGGTTTTAAAATAAAAATGCACTAGTGTAAACAGGGCCTAATTGTTTGATTTCTTTTACTCAGAACTATGTTATATGTTCATGTACATTTTTGTAAAATATTTATATGATAAAAACTATGATGACATGATAAAAATCAGACTGAAATATTATCTTATACTTCTTGCAACTATATTGTATATACATAATAGTTTTAGCCACAGTATACAGTATATGTGGAGGGTTGGCTGAGGGTTTGTAGTTGGACATTATTTGATCAAAAGCATCCATCAATATCCATCCTGAGGCTGAATGTCTAGGAACCAGTTAGACTGTGTCTTCCAGCCCTTTGATCTCTGGAGACACAGTGAGGTTGATCATGTGTCTGTGCTCTCCACAAAACAGACAGCAGAATAAAGCCAACAAAATCAAGTTATTTTGGTTGCTGCAGACCTCTGGAGATCAGAAACAGCAGTGCAAGGGCTATGGGGGGCTAAATCAAAAGCCTGACAGGATCACAACAGTGATTTGTTTAAAGCAGCTCTTGAAGGGGAATGTTTTGTCTGGAAAACAAATTTGCATAATAAGTCATTCACTCAAAACACGATTTCTGTGTTCTAATTTGCTACATAGTCCATATTAATTGGCACCCAATGCTAGCATGACTCTTCTACATTGTATGAAATCATGTTACCTGGAAACTTTTGCTCATACAGTTTAATATATATCCCAGATCCTTCTGAGATCAGCAGTAGTCATAATGCTATCGATGCAAGCGCTGCAGACTTTAATGTGGGCTGCACCTAAAGGCGACTGAGAATGATAGCTACTGAGGTCACTATTGACGTTATGGTGATTGAGAGGCATTGCTTTTGCGTGCAGTGCAGCATTCCTGCAGACGTGGCTTTTTTCCGCAGCTGCAGGGATTAGTTTGAGTGAATCCGTTTTTTAATGTGCTTCTCACAAATGACGCTTACTATAATCCTGAATGACCTCTTAGGTGCTTTAAGGGCTTGTTAGGAATGTATTTTTAAATTAAACTTAAAATCTAAATTTATTTAATTTTTTAAAAGAATAGTTCACCCAAAAATGAAGATCTGCTGAAAATTTATTCACCCTTAGGCCATGCAAGAAGTAAATGAGTCTCGTCTTTGGTACAGACAGCATTACATCACTTGCTCACCAATGGATTCTCTGCAGTGAATGGGTGCCGTCAGAATGAGAGTCCAAACAGCTGATAAAAATATTACAATAATCCACAAGTAATCCACACCACGTCTTCTGAAGTGAAAAGCTGTGTGTTTTAAGAAACAAATCCATCATTAAGACGGTTTTAACTTCAAACCATTGTTTTTGGCTAAAATATGAGTCCTCTATCCATAATATTGCTATCTCCAGTGACAAATAAGTCTCATCTGAATCAGGAGAGAAATATGCACAAATCAAACACCATTTACAAGTGAAACAGTCTAAAACAGTTGTAAACAGATCTCTGGATTATTGTGATGTTTTTTTATCAGCTGTTTGGACTCTCATTCTGACGGCACCCATTCGCTGCAGAGGATCCACTGGTGAGCAAGTGATGTAATGCTAAATTTCTCCAAATCTGTTCTGATGAAGAAACAAACTCATCTACATCTTAGCTGGCCTGTGGTGAGTAAATTCTTCAGCAACTTTTTATTTTTGGATAACCTATTCTTTTAATACTCACATTTCAGGTCTTATTGTTCAAAATTTATCAGTGCATGTTATCAGCATCTGCCAAATATATTAATCTAATACAAGGACAAAGAGCCATTTTCTCTTTGTTTTTTAATAAAGCTATATGCTTTATGTACTGGACTGTGTTGAATAACAACAGATTTGTGTTTAGCTGTGCTAATCTAATCTTCTGCTTATTGAGCTCTCAAATGATTCACTCTGGGACGGCGCTACAGTTGGCGTCCAATCATTTGGAGAGGCAATCAAGAGGAGCTGAGGCTCCCTGCCTCTCAAACCAATTACATGTATTCGTTATGATATCTAATTAGCTTCATATTGACTGCCAGGGTGTATCATTCATGTTGGATGAAAAAAATAGCTTATCCATCTAATACTGGCAGCTGTCATTTTTCATACGGTAATGCTATTGTTTACTGGCAAATGTAGTGGAGTTTCTGTGGTCCTTTGACAAATAAATTAAACTACTGAATTCGTGCATGAGTGATCTGTAGGTAACAGGTGATTTTAAGATGAGTTTGAAGGGTCATGAATAAGTTTTCTTATAATAATTCTTTTCTCATGTTTTAATTCCATGAAGCTTGAGATTTGGTTGTATTTTAGGATCAAGGTTGTGCTGGTTAGCATTAGATTGTTCACCCCTTCTGGCATAAGCTGAAACTACACCTTTCTGCTGCTAAAAAGCATTTCTTCATTAAAAATGATTCAAGTGCAACTGGCTATTATAGTTAACTATACTGTAACTAAAACCATTAGCCACAGAAAGCATCCTCCTTCCCCAGCTCCACCTGCATAGATCTGCTATGGGGTGACTTCATGTATGTTATACATGGGGGTGATTTCATATATGTTATTTGTGCAGCAGCAGTATTTCATACATGCTCACAGCAGCATGTTTTGGATGTTTGGCAGTAGTATGTCTCGGCACTCTGCATATCTATTCCGTCAAGACCAAACACATTAACATTGCCATGTACATTACCATGTTAAACTCTCCGAGAGATGTCATGACAGAAATATATAAAAATCCTAAATAAGACAAAAAATATATTTTTTTAATTTTACTTTTATTACTAAAACTAAAAAAAAATGCAATGGAATTTATAAATAAATAAATAAAATATACAAATAAAAACTAAAATATTATTTAAATTATAAAATAAATTATAAAATCTGTTCTGACTTAAAATACACTGGTCTTTTTGTTTTTAAATGGACATTGAGATTTATCAGCGGCTGATTTTTGGAGGGCTCTTGAAATACATAAATTGGACTAATATTCTTTCCTGTCTGCTACCTTTGTTGTCATTGTTAGACATCAGGATGATCTGTAGTGAAGGGTTTGGGACTGTAAGAGTTCTTTTGCTGCCATTATGCAATCAGTATTTTGATTGCACTATTGTGCTACGAGTGATTAATCACATGACATGTATAGCTCAGGTAAGTGGCTCAAATCTGTGTCCAGAAATGAGCAAAGATTGCAGCAGGTTGCATATTACTCCCTGACCTGTGTGAATTAAAAAAAAAAAATGAAATAAAGGAATAGTACATCATTTACTCACCCTCATGCCATTCCAAACCTGTATGACTTTTTTCTGTGGGATACAAAAGAAGATCTTTTGCAGAATGTTGGTCTCACTCTGTCATCTGTGTTCTTCCTCTTCTATTCATGATTTCCATGCTCTATTAATGCAGTCTCTCTCTTCCCCTCTCTCTCTCTCTCTCTGAGTGGTTCCCCTCCTGAGATGCTGAGTGGTACGTTCCTATCTACTACTCACTGCTGCTCTGCCTCTCGGTCCATCAGACAGCCAAGCGCTTGCTGCAAACTGTACTGCTCCACAGCATCACTGGCCGTGCACGTGTGTGTGTGTGTGTCTCTAACCCTCCAGTGCTGCTCGTCTAGACGTTCAAGATGTGTGGTGGGTTGCCTGTGCTGTAAACGAACATCAACACTCCAGCACTCCTACTGCAAGACTCTTGGTCAGACTCAGCAGCGGCTCTGGGATGTCTTCCCCAGGATCTGCCAGCGGCAGCAAGAGGAATTCCTGTAAGTAGCGTCTCTCTTTCTTTTACTGCTGATGGTTGAAGTATCCTCTGACCCCGCAGTGGTTCAGTGACTCCGCATGGGTTGTTTAAAGATGTGCATGCTGGAGTGGAGCAGCTGTTGATCAGGATTTCAGATAACAGTTGTTTACTGGACTTGGCTTGTTTTGTTCCCAATTGGAGGGTGGAAATAATGGGTGTAGTGATATAATGTCTCATTATGTTGGATGTTTATTAATCACTTAATGGCTTTGTAATAAGATGGAAGAAAGAAAGGAGGCATAGATCTTTCTTGTACTCAGCAATGTGTCTTTTAACACTAAATCAGAGGTTCTTCGCAATTGTTTTGCATCCAGAACCAGATTTTACACTGGACTTAAGGTGGCAAGCCAAAATTAATGTAGTTTATCATGCAAAAGTAAACAAATCTATCCTTAAAATCAAATGCTGAAATGTATTCACATTACCATGAACTGAAATATGCAAAATTATTGTGCATCTTAAATTTCGATGGTTTCACACTCTCGGCAGCCAATAATTCATCGGCCAAAACACTGTAGTTGACAAAAACTGTGTTTATCTTCTTTTAAGTAAGGGAATGTCATGAAACCTCTCCATATTGTCATTTGCCCAGTTTGGCTAGCTTCTACCAAACACAGATGAATTTGCATCAAAATACAATGAAATTTGATTGGATGCACAATCTTTGGCATCACCAAAGGTGTTGCTAACTCCTTTGACGTCAACAATGATGGGAAGTATTTTCACCATCTTGTAAACATCGATTAGCCTATTTATTTAGTTATGCTAACAATGTATGCTTATATGACTGCATTTACTCATTAGCATTTCGCATTGTTTGTATTTTTTACCAGTTGAGAAGTGCTGCTCTAAAGCACTGTTGCTAGAGTCTCCAAGCTGCAGCTTTCTAGCGTTGTCCAGTGCTACTTTTCACAAGAAAAACTTTTGTTAATATTTCATTGCGTGTGAAGATGTTGGAGTGGCGGCGAGTGGAATAATAGCAGAATGTATGAGTCAGTGTGAAAGCTGCGTGAGGGAGAATCCTCAGGGGATGAACTTGAGTACTGAGTATTGATGGAGCGCAGAGACACACTGTGATATCGCACACACACAGACACACACACACACACACACATACACAAAGAAGACCTCACATCTCTATGTGCCATTTTTCCACCGCCTTTGGGTCTGTTTGGCTTTCATGTTGATTAGTAGTGCAGGAGAGCTCTCTAAGTCTCGTTATTATGACGACCCCACCCATCCCCCTGTCCGTCTCTCTACCTCAGAATGTAATTTACAGTACTGTCGAGGCTCTTTCAGACCCTGGAAACCTCATCCAAGAATATCTTTAATTACGCAAACCATCTGCTCTCAATGACCCTCAACCCACTTTTGTTTCCAATCAGCATCAGAAGTGATTGTTATTCTGTCTCTGCAGTGTTTGGACACAAAGTAGTTAAGCCAGTGAGTTAATCCATTCATTTAGATCTTAAAGAGATAGTTATCTGAAAAAAAAAAAAAAAAAAAAATTCAGTCATTTCCTCAGACTACAAACCTGTATGACTTTCTTTCCTCCGTTGAACACAAAAGGAGAAACTATGAAGAATGTTCACACATCACACAAAATCTCATTCTTGTTAACGTATATTCAAATATGGTACATCAATCAATGATGAGTCACAAGACAAGAGAACTATTTCACCTTCATTTGTCCTATAAGGATTTTTAAGAAATTAAAGCATTATAAGCCATGAACCAAATCAACCAGCTACGAGGTGAATGACAACATTACCAAACTTTGATTGGAAGCAAAAACATATTGGAAAATTGAACAAAAAAACAAAGATCAACCTAATCAAAGGATAAATATAAACCTACAGTTTTTAAGATATTGATTATATATATATATAATCAACTGTAGTGCTTCATGGGAGTGGGCGGCACACATTTTTTTGGCATAATTTGTTCGTTTTGATTCTCTGATTGGTGGAGATTCTCTAGAATCATGGATACTGTAGTTTTTCACTGAGATTTGTATGGTAAACATGATTATTTTAAGGCTAACTGATGTCTTCAACAAATCCATTTTCCATTGATTAACAACCTCATAGCTCACAGTAGACCTGTCATTACGGGTTTATACATTAATGGTAAAAATCAATTCCCCTATAAAGAAAATAAATGGGATTTTTACTTCCATTTGATGTCATTGACATAAATCTGCTATGTGATACATCTTAATGCATCATGTTTGAATGTATGCAACCAAGGGGATCGATGAAGAGTTGAATGAAGATGAATGACATGAAGAATGAAGATTTAAATGAGGTCTTTTTCTCTTCAGATAAAATATTGTAAGACTTTAAAAGGATATAGTGCACATATCATATTGATAACTTTCATGGTGCTCTTTTGGTCCTTTCTGAAGCTTGATAGCCCCAGTCCCTATGCACTTTTATTGTATGGAAAACAGCAGTTTGGACATTCTGCTAAACTTCTCCTTTTGTGTTACACTGAAGAAAGCAAGTCATACAGGTTGAAAAGACATTAGGGTGAGTAAATGATAAAATCCAAATTCAGAGTGAATTGTTTCCTAAAGAGGCTTTAGTGGATGCTCAAATGCTATTTAGGGGATGCTATTGTTGGATAGTCTTCAGTTGGATTTACACACAGCGTTTTTTGCTGACAGCTAAAGCCAGCCATGCAGTCAGTGAGACGACAGAGGTGCTGATTAAAGACTATTGAGCAGAATTCAACAGAGAGCAGGGCTCTAATCTCACTGTCTTCTCGTTTGTCTCTTCACTGCTTCATTTGACTTTATGCGTGCCAGGGTTCCCTTGCTTGTATATTAAATGTTAATATTGTTTAAATTAGCATGCGACAGAAATGATTAGTGTAGAATTAATTTGGTAGTGTGCTGTATAGCCCTTGCCCTCTCACTTCCTGGCATTGCTCTGTGTTCATAAACTGCAATTATTTCATAAGGATGACAACTTGGAGACATGGATTGGATTTGGAGGTGTGTGTGTGTGCGTGTTATTTGAGGTTGAATAAAAGCACTGAGGTAAAAGCTTATTTACAGACGTGTTTTTGACAGAAAGATGAATAGTCCAAGTCAAAGGGTCAAAGCTTTTCTTCATAAATAGGATATATGTGATTGCTATGTTTACTATAGAGTACTCTATGACGTTTTGAGTTTAATGTGCAAGTTCTCTATTTATTGAGTCACATCTATGGCCCTTATATCTTCTTTATCCAGTACAAATATCGTCTCTGGCCTACTATATAATTTTATGAGTCACACACTTTGTTCAGTGTTTTGTATGTCTTGATTGTCTCTAGATCACTAAGGTCGCAGAGCAGATCTGACTCACATTATTCATCAGTGGGTTGCCAGATCCTCTCTGATGATTATGCTACTGTAATAATTAACAAAGCTGTCTGTGTTGCATATGTGCAGCACAACAAACCCAGAACACTCTCATTATAATAAAGAAACCTGTTTAATTCAATAAATGGCATCCAGTTATAATCTCATAAAAAAAAATGTTATTTTGCCTTTTTAAACAAATTTTATGGAAAAATGTCTTAATGCTGCAATCTAATAATAATAAAGTTAAATACTGTCAAATAATAACAATCAAATATAATGAGTCAAGAAGGATGTAATGATTATAATATAATTTTATTATTTTTTTAACAATACCTTGCAAACCGTTAAAGACAGACCTACTGTGAGCTCCAAAGTTGTTAATTGATACAATATTCTTTTGTATATACTATAACTGATTTTTTAAATAATCAGGTTTAGCATCAGAGTTCCCGATAAAAACTACATTACCCATGATTCTCCAGAGAAACTCCTCCAATCAGAGAATTGAAACAAGCAAATTGCACTAAAAGAACTCTTTAGCCTGTACACTCCCATTAAACACTAAGAATGTCATAACTGACCCTCCTTATTGTAACGGGACAGCATGACAACAGAGTTGGAGATCCATGTGCAGGCTTTATTTAAAAAGAGCGTAGTCAGAACAGGTAGTGTCATCCACCAGCAAACAACAATGAAGGGCGAGGCAAAAGAGTAATCCAGAAATAGGCAATGGTCAGGGCAGGCAGCAAGCAATCACAGAAACACAAGGTAAACAGTCCAAGGTCAAAAACACGACAAGGCAGTGCAAAAAACAAGGCAGACAGGGCAAGGGAAACAAGAGAACAAGATACCAGGATACAATACTTAGCCGTGAGTGTGTGTGTGTGTGCTGCTTAAATAGTCTACTGAAACAGGTGAGTCTGTAATCAGTTCCTATGCATGGGATTATGGGAAATGGAGTCCGGTGGAAAATAGACTGAATGGAAGTGGAGCCCTCTGATGGTGAAATAGCAGAAACCGGATTCGTGACACTTATGCTCTCAAACCACTTACATATTTGTAAATACTGAACAAAGTATACAGTATTGCACACTGCATGTAAGCAACGTATAACAAAGTTAGAATGCTCCAGTTATAACAAACAAAGCTATCTACAGTGTAAGCGTGCAATGTTGGTAAAGGGGAGGGCACAAATTTTAATTAGCTCTTATGTTGCCCTTTGTTCTTTACATGAAGGGAGGTTAAATGTCTTTACAACATTGCTGCAGAAGCAGTTGTGATGGGAATACAGCGTTCAGTGTCATGCTGCATTACACATGTACAGTAAACAGTCGAGGGAATTTGGCACAGGAGCACGCTCACATTCACAGAGCACCTGGTTAAACAGGTGCTCAGACGGAAAACAGCCTTGTGCTGCTCAAACTACTTAACCTCAGTGTGAGCAGTGAAGTGTGCTTACGGCGCCGGAGGTTGAAGGGTATGTAAACATTTGGGAATGATGGACGTGGATGCTCAGAACGAGAGCTGGATGTTAAGGAGGAAAATGAGAGGAGGTTTTTGATGTAGGATCTGTGCTGCTATTAATTGGCGGCGGATGTGGGTGAGAGCGCAAAAGGAGGACTCACTCTGGGGGAATTATTATATGTGTGTGAGTGTGCAGAAGACACACATGAATGTCTAGATATAATAGTTGAACTGGGACTGACCCATATTCCATATGCAGCTTTATACTGTATATATAGAGAAAATAGTACTGTTATGTGAATGTGAATGATGTTGTGCTGATTTACATTTTGCTTCGGATGATTAAATGAGCTATTAAGAGATACGTATTAACAACAAATATTTTTATTATAACACTATTGTAAGTCAGAGTAAGTCAGCAAGCCTTTTCTATGAGTGAGAATTTTCACTCAGTCAATTGATTTTTTGTGACAAACTTTGTGTTATCAAGCCTTTAGCATCTATATATTAAGTCAAATTGAGTAAAGCCTTTAAGGTGGCCTCCAGATCTTACAAATAAATTATACACAATTCATTCATTCATTCATTCATTCATTCATTTTAGCTTTTTAATAAAAAATATAATTTTCATTCATATAGTTTTTATTATAATTAATTATTATTTGTCATTATTGTTATTATATTTATTTAATATTATTTATTATTGTGAATTATCACTTCTATAATTAAGTTAATTATTATGATTTAATTATTATTATTATATAATTGTGGTTATCTGTTTAACTTTTAATTAATTATTGTATTATTACATTAATTATTATTATTAAATGTTTTATTATTATTATTATTATTAAGAAGAAGAAGAAGAAGATGATGATGATAAAACTGTACATTACTGAGTAATGCCAGTGTAGCTAGGCATACTGGTGCAAAATGAATTTGCGCAATTAGCATATACTATATAAATGTGTTTTTGAATAGCTATGAATTCATGGGTTCCATGATTATGATTTGCAAAATGAAATGGGAATGAAATATGGAAGATAATTAGCTAGCTTATGCCAGTTATTGTGAGCTGTAAATCTGTTTTTCAGTGCTGCTATCAAACAGGTCCAGACGTGATTAACTTGCTTGCTGGGATAATGCATATAAACACCAGCAAATCAGTTATTTTGAATGACATTTCACACTAATAGACTTTTTTGTCCCCTCCAACTTTTGATGAACAAATCACTGTACACAGTTCCCATCTGGGACTGTCAAAAATGACTTATTCCAAGTGATCTGAAGTCAGGTCAAACCTGAAGGGTTTGATGTACGTCAAGTCAAGCTATTCTCAGAATAGTGAATCGATTCAAGTCCAAACCTCTGGTTCCCAGTGCAGACAGATGAGACGAGACTAAGCCAGAGCCCTGGGACCTCAGACTCTCTCATAGAGGTTCAAAGAACCAAGACAATTCTGAGATGAGATGATTCTGGCCAATTTATTTCTTCCATCCAATGATTCGAATTTAACTTATGCGCAAAACTGGAATATCAAAAAAATGCTGTCATTGCTTTTGGAGGTGGATGCCTGCTGTTTGGGAGCGCAGTCGTGTACGACAAGAAATATTTTGATGACAGACTTTGCTCAGGCATTTCAGAACGACCAAAACAACATTTGAGATGCTGTGCAACGAGATCGATCAGCTGGTTAGTCAAGTTATCCCGTCCCATCGTGCAAAGTCACATGACTTTTCTGATATGCATGGTGGAATTTATTTGGTAAATGTGTTTCCATGTGCATCAGATAAAAAGTTTATCCTACTCAATTGTGCGCAAAAGTATTTTATGCAAATTTTTAGAATTTATGCGCATCTTGACGCTTCCATCCAGCCTTTTTTTATGCGATATTCCAAAATGCTCATAAAAATAGGCGGATGGAGACATGACACATCACAAATGTGTCATATAAATAATTTTGTTTTTCCTTATTTTCATCAGTAGTGTACAGTATATATGATTGTTTTGTGATTTATTTTCTGTTGTTTAGTTCAGATTTTCATCATTACTTTTTCTGTGGTCAAATGAACAGTTACATTGAGAAATGACACAGTTGAAGCTTCAGTAATATCAATAATATTTGTCTACTGGTATTGATTAATCAAAGCAACTAAAAGCATACTAAAAACATTTCAAGGGAATTTAATAGGTAATAACTACTATAATTATTTTACACTATTGCACTTGGGTCTCTGGGACCTTAAACTGAAAGAAAGCTAATTTTAACCGAACCATACTTCAGATGAGACACCATATGACTTGATATGTCTTACCATATACTTACCATAAAGGCATTCTATTGTCCATAAAATGACATACATTCATATTGGCACCCTTGGTAAATATGATCAAAGAAGGCTGTGAAAATTAATCTGGATTGTTAATCCTTTTGATCTTTTATTTAAAAAATTCACAAAATTCTATGTTCTTTCATTGGATAATAAGAATTTAAAATTGGGGAAAATATCATTATGAAATAAATGTTTTTTCTCAAATACACGTTGGACACAATTATTGGCACCCCTAGAAATTCTTATGAGTAAAATTTCTCTGAAGTATATTCCCACTCATATTCACAACTTTGAGCACTCCAGGGTGATTATGAACATGAAATTATCCAGCCATGGGTTCCTGTTTCACAGAAATATAAATAGGAGGGAAAACAAAGCCCAAATTCCCTTAATCATCAATCACAATGAGAAAAACCAAAGAATATATTTCTGATGTGCAGCAAAAGATAATTGAGCTTCACAAATTAGTGAAGTGGCTTTAAGAAAAGAGCTAGAGCAGTGAAAATTCCCATTTCCACCATCAGGGCAATAATTAAGAATTTCCAATCAACAGAAAATGTTACGAAACCGCCTGGAAGAGGACGTGCGTCTATATCGTCCTAATGCACGGTGAGAAGGAGAGTTTGAGTGGCTAAAGACTCTCCAAGGACCACAGTTGGAGAATTTCAGAAAATAGTTGAGTCTCGGGATCAGAAAACCTTTAAAAAAAATTGTCAAACAGCACCTACATCGCCACATGTTGTTTGGGAGGGTTTCAAGAAAAATTCTTCTAGCTCATCCAAAAACAATCTCCAGCATATTCAGTTATCAGACACGACTGGAACTTCAAATGGGACTGGCTTCTATGGTCAGATGAAACTAAAAAATGAGATTTTTAGCAGCAAACACTCAAGATGGGTTTAGTGAACATAGGGATAAAAAGTACCCCATGTGTACAATCAAATATACCGCTGTATTTTTGATGTTGTGGGCCTATATTTCTGCTGGAGGTCCTAGACATCTTGTTTAGATACATGGCATCATGGATTCTATCAAATACCAACAGATAAAAAATCAATAAGTGACTGACTCTGTTAGAAATCTTATAATGGGCCATGTTTGGATCTTCCAACTGGATGATAATCCAAACACAAACCTCAAAAACAACACAAAAATGGGTCACTGAGCACAAAACCAAACTTCTGCTATGGCCATTCCAGTCCTCTGACCTGAACCCTGTAGAAAATAAGTGGGGTGAACTGAAGAGAAGAAGCACCAACATGGAGCTGTGAATCTGAATGATCTGGAGTGATTCTGGATGAAGGAATGGTCTCTGATCTCTTGTCAGGTGTTCTCTAACCTCATCAGGCATTATAGGAGAAAATTTAGAGCTATTAAACTAGCAAATGGAGGTTTCAAAAAGTATTGAATAAAAGGGTGCCGTTAATTGTGGCCAATGTGTATTAGAGAAAAACATTTATTTCATAATGATATTTCCCCCATTTTAAATTCTTATTATCCAATGAAAGGTTAGATTTTTGTGATTTTTTTAAAAATAAAAGATCAAAAGGATTAACAATGCAGATTAATTTTCACAGCCTTCTTTGATCATATTTACCAAGGGTGCCGATATTTTTGGCCATGACAGTAAAGGATAATTCAGCATAAAACCACAGCAAATTTGCTAATGGGTTGTATTATCATTAGCTTAATTTGTCTCAGCTGAGAAGAATGCTGAGATACTTATTTTTCTTTAATAGTCTCCAGTCCTGAGTGTGAAAGAGTAATCACACACACACATACACAGAAGGAGGGAGATGGGAAAAGCAAGCTGCCAATCTGCAGTAAACAGCCTTTTAAGCAAATGAGTTGTTTGAGTTGGACTCTCAGCAGATGAGAGCAGGACTAGCATCCCTTCTGCAGGTTAATTACACTGAGAGACCACACACTTTCGCTAAGGATGTGGCTTTGCTGTTGGGTCAAACTGCCCCATCGTTTATTAAGAGCCTCTTTTCAAAGCCTTCATTAAATTATGACAGAAAATGTGCTGAAATGTGCCTCTCAAACTATTAAAATCAGACCAAATGATGGAATCTTGTTCCAAATAAACTTTAGATGCTTTAAGAGCCATCAGAAGGATGTGCATAGCTGTGTGGTTGAAGAGGGTGCTTTTACATTTCCAGCAGTCTATAACGTGCCACATCCTCACTATCAGTAAAGCAGCTCTGCGGGAATATAATTTACTGTCCTGTAAAAATGAAATAAGAGGTAGAAGTTCCTTTACAGTGTGTGTGAGCTGTGATAGCACCTTAGCCCATTCAACCCACATCATATAGCACACAAAGACTTTTGACAGCCAGAGGGAACATCTAGCGTATTGTAAAGGGTCACAATAAAAGGAAACATCAATAAAGGGGGATGGTAAGACTGCTGAGCCCTGCTTTTCACAGTCAGCGGATGAGCTACAATGTCCCTCTGGCTCAAAAAAACATACTCTACTTAACTGTATCAGTGTCTTTTAGTAATTCAAGTATGGCTAACACTTAGACGTAGTAGTCCAACTCTTGTCTGAGAGAAAGAGAGGAACATAAGGCTCCAGACTATAGAAATGACCAGGGACAGGGAGCCATATCTATATACAGTGCTGTTTATTGAAACACATTTGAAGACAGTAAAACGATGCAGTTGTTTCATTAAAGAGCTACAGTATTTCTACCTGAGCAGACCCGATATACTCAAGCCAAAGTTATTTTTTGTTCTTCACTTATAGGGTTAAGAAGATGTTCGAAATACCTTTTCAGTGGTATATTGTTAGCGAACATCCCGGCATCCTGTGGCATTTAGACGAATATGTTAAAATGTCCTGTGCGCTTTCCTTTGAGTAACAAAATAACAAACAAAATAGCAACAAAGATGACAGCAGCATCTAATCAAAGTGATGTGGATAGGTTTGCACCAGCTCTGCAATTCGGCTCTACAGTCAAGTCACATCATGCTTATTTATATAGATTTTTTCATACATTTATTGCTGTCAATCGATTAATTGTGATTAATCGCATCCAAAATAAAAGTTTTTGTTTGCATAGTATGTGTGTGTGTTCTGTGTATATTTATTATGTATATATAAATACGCACACATACAGTTTATATTTTGAAAATGTTTACATGTATTTACATGTCTATATTTATATTCAAATAAATTATATTATAAATAAATATATTTATGAAATATATAAAAATAACATTTTTCTGTAATATATACATGCATGTGTGTGTATATATACATAATAAATATACACACGTATATTATGCAAACAAAAACTTTTATTTTGGATGCGATTAATCGCGATTAATCATTTGACAGCACTATAAACAATAGATGGACGATTAAAGCAAGCAGTTTACACTATTAAAACATAAAAAACAGTAATTTTAAACAAAATCAGGCCAATAATTGCACCGCCAACAACACACATTAGTCGTGTTCCTGAATAAATTGGTATTTTTGAACTAATCCGTTGAATGAATAATTCAATGACTCACTCGTAAAGTCAACAGCAGCATCCAAAATCACATACTGTGATGTACATGTACTTCATTTGAATAAGAACTTACTTCATAGCCGTTACAAAGGTATGTTCTATATATAGTAGTCAACGTTTGACGCGGATAAAAAAAAGTTCATCAAAGTTGTCCTAAAACAAGAATGCATTTTGGTTATAGGTTGTAGGACAACTTTGATGAAAGGTTTTAATCCACTCCAAATGTTGACTAGTGTAGTATGAATGTAATGAAGACATACTACATTTGTCACATTGTCACTATTATGTGACTTACGGCATCAGTTGTGTCGCTTCAATGCTATTCACAAATCCTTGACCTTGTGGGATAATAAAGTGTCCACTAGATATGCACTTTAAAATATCGCTGGAATCGAGAATACTGTGAATTCAGACATACTACTCTTTTTACATACTGTTTTTCACCTACCATATTGTAGGGAAGTAAACACACATGGACATAGGGAGTCATTTGTTTCATTCACAAATGAATTCATCTTTTGTTTTTTTGTTTTTTATGAGAAAGTCGTTGAATGATTCAAAGACAGTCACTTGTTGCCACCTACTGGCCTAACGATGTAACCTGCAGAAACTTTCACTGATAAATCCCCACCACTAATACACAGATTGACAGCTGTTCTCAACATGCAAAAACATACAACAAACATCGAAAAGTCCCTGACTTCATGGTCACTAGATTTCAAATTGCTATTAATGTTACTTGTGACCAAGTCAGTTTGGAGCCCTGCCACATTTTCAGCTACTAATTTCAAATCCAGTGATGTTGGAGTAATGTTTATGGACTTTTTGTAACAGTAACAGTGTACTGCAGTGTTATTTGCATTTTAATGCGCTGCGCTATTTAATTTCTTCCTGTCACTGATCTGGAGGGATTATGGGTTCAGTTCGTTATGCCTTTCTAATTAAAGGCCACTCAAAATGGTTTGTGCTGCACTGATTCTCTCCATGTTGTGGCTCCTCCAGATTCAGCAAAACCCCTGTCACCCCCGTGGCAAATATAAACTGACACCCGAGTCGCCAACATCTCCCTGAGCCTGTCACTCTCAAAGACGTGCTTGTATTTTCATTTCTGACATGTTTCCCTGACATGCCATCCCACTAAACTACAGCTAATGGAACAAGACTGGAGCATGTCTGCAAGAGGACAACAAGAAGCCATTTTATCCAGATTAAATCAATGCTTATGATGTATATACTGCATTACTCCATAACAAAGCAAGTCTAGGCTTTAAGGACGTTTTGATTTACTAGTAAACCTATACAGTTTAATGATTTATACAAAAAAATGACTGAAAAGTAAATAATGTGTTTCTCGAGCACCAAATCCGCATATTAGAATGATTTCTGATGGATGTGTCAGCAGTGTCACATCTTCAGGCGTGGATGAGAAGGTCAAAGGTCACTACTGAACAAACCTCACACGGAATTTCACCTTAGATCATGAGAGAAATGCACATAGCACTGTGAGAATATATTTCACCTTTGTGAACTAAACTGTGATTGTAAATGTAATTAAAATTTGTATGACGACAGAGTTGGTGGACCATGTTAAAAAGGGCTACTCGGGCTACTTCTTTCTTTGCATTGCATCATAGGTTTGACTCTCATTCAGCCTGATGTGCAGCTCTTCCACTCATGTGCACAAATACACTGCCTTTCTTATCAAATGGCCTCATTAATAAGACAGCAGCTAACCATAATAGGTTCAAATGGTCAGCACTGGACTTTAACATTTTACATTACACTGGCCATTCTCATTCTTTTCCTCATTGTATTGCATTTAAATGGCAGTTGTTTTTTATCTGAGTGAGCGGTTTAATGGATTCCTGCAGGCTGTTTCATGTGGTATTTGTTAGAAGTATGTTATGTTATGTTATATGTTATGGCCCTGGACTTTATAGATATAATGAATAGTGGCATTTTCAGTGGGCAGGAGGCCTGTGTATCCCATATATAATGGAACAACAGCCTGAGGAATCAAAGTCTGTCCCTTTACATGCTAATAATCATTCAGAAAACCCTGCATAATATGCTTTTTACAGGAAAAATCTAAATTATGTCATCATTTAACCCAATAAAACCTACCTTCTGTATAAAATGTGTCTATACTAGGTCTTTGAGTGTAATTGTAAAATAGCCCCCCTTCAGGTTGTCATTTTTTTTTAGAAAAATCATGTTAAAATGTAAATATCAAATATGATCCATCAGGCTTTTGAGGGACATTTATTTGTTCATCTCTCTATCAGCTTTCTTAATTTTTGGCCATATAAATATCAGCAACTGCACCAAATTGCAAATTGTTTTTTTGCTCAGTTTGGGCCTCAAATAAAAATTTAGGTGTTTTTTCTCCTCATGTATGGTCTCCATATTCTCAGTACATGTATAACATACTATATGAGCCATAAAAGTCTGTATCAAGTATGATACTCAACAGAAAACACAGTCACACTTGAGGTTGAGGACCAGTTCTCACTATTAACTATGACTTTTGCCTCAATAAACTAAATTAGCTGCTTATTAATAGTTAATAAGGTATTTGTTAAGTTTACGTATGGGGTAGGATTAAAAGGGTCATCATAATGAACATAGCAGTCGTCATTTACTCCCGACATCTGAGCTGCTGAAGACGCAGTGGATTACATTTGTTTTTGAAGAGAGTGCGTCTCCCGATCTACCTAAATGCGTCTATCTACGCGCGAATCATTCGTGATCCAGCTTCACCTCCAGAAGAAGTGAGCGTTAGGTTTTTTAATGAATCTTTGGAAATCGTCTTTCCTAATAATGTGCTAGTTAGCAAGTTTCACGATGAATGCGGCTAAAGTTTATCGTCTCTCAGAGAGTGGCTCGGAAGAGAGGGACAGGGTGAGCAGAGCTCATTAGCATTTAAAGAGACATGCAATAAAACAGCTTGCTGTAGACAGAGCTGTTTTTGACTGGGTAAAAACGGTGTTGTTTTACACTACCATTGAGAAATTTTAACCAAACTATGTTACAGACTTTTCATTAAGACCCTAAAGAATCATATCAATGACCCCTGCTTTATGAGTACTAATAAACAGCCAATATGCTAGTAATATGCTTGCATACTAGATAATAGTGAGAATTGGTCCCTAAACTGTTACCAAAAACACATATGCAAACTTTTTTTTCTAAAGGTTTAATAAACTGGTTTATTTAAAGACAATTATGAAAATAATCATTTCTGATTATAATTTCATATGTCAGGCTTTTCAGGGTTTATCACCTTCATGTCATTGCAAATCTGCATGACTTTATTTCTTCCACAAAACTTTTCCTTGTATTTAAGGCACTTTCCCTACTGTGGCGGGAGGAGCAAACGACAGACACAGTGGGTGTGGCGTCAGGCCTCGGAGAGGCTTTTATTCAACAGAAATAATAAAAAAAAAAGTGTCCAACGGGAAAGAAAAGTGTCCAAAATAAACAGGGGGGGTCTGGTGTCCTCGTCGTGTTACGAGGTTCGTGAAGGAGGGGCAGTGTTCGATGAGGAAGGGTCCAGGGAAGGGGCGGAGTCCGGTGGCCGCACGCGCTCCCCTCTCCGGTCCGGGGCGCGAGGGGCGGCGGCTTCTTGTAGTGGCTTCGCTCTCCTGTGGCCCGCGGCACGTCTGGGGGATTCCACGGCCCGGCATCCTGGCCCGTCAGCCGTCACGGGTGCGGCATCGTCCGGACTCGCGGGTCCAACGGCTCGCATCTCTGGCGGCGGTGGGAAGCCCTCGACGCTCCCTTCCTGGACCCACGAGGACACCAGCGTGCATGCATGGGGGAAGAGACTGGTCTCTCGAGGAGAGGCGCGCTCGGCATTTAAACGGCGGCGGTGATGAGGCCCTATTCGCTTCAGGTGCGCCTCATCACATGCCGCCAGACCTAGCTGTTTTCAGCGCCCCTCCTCTCTCCCACACCCACTCCCGTCGGGAGCCTGGTGAAGGGCGGCGAGTAAGGGACGGGGTGGTGATGATATTAAAGGGGGGAGGCAGCCGACTCGTCACACTACATACTAGCTCTGCTCTTTTATGGTTGAAAGCACTCTGATATTCTCAGACCTGGAGAAAAGTGACAGAAAGAGGATGTCTGATCAATTTAAGGGAACTCTCTATGTTTAGAGCCTTCTTATCTAATCATCTTCTTGTCAGGCTGCCTAGTCCTTTCAGACAGGCTATCATTGCACCGTCAGACTACTTCAGAGTCTATCATATATTTCAGGGTTAAAGTGGTATTTATAGCTTTATCAATACTAAGACGCATGGCAGAATGCAGACAACTGTAACTGATACCCACTGTGAGACATGCACCTGCTTTAGCCTGCAGATGCCAACAGAAGTCCCACAAATCAGATAGCAGGGTTTATTAATGGCAGTTTTAAAGAAAAGTGTGATTTTCTAGCTATTATTTCATGCGTTTGCATTGATACACACACACACACACACACACACACACACACACACACACACACACACACACACACATTTGCATGCTCTCTCATTTCAGTAAATAAAACAAAAATATTTTGCTCAATTAAAAATAACTATAACAAGTCATGGTTCATCTGTGCTAACATTGGCATGTTATATTGTGACAAAATTTTGTGTTTATTGTTTGAGTATTAAACTTTTGGTGTTAATAATACATGACATTTTTGTATTAATTTGCAAATGAAAATTTTACTTAAGGAAGCCCACAGCACAAAGGCATCATCTTGCACAATCTTCAGTTCTTTGTTACCGTCTTAATTTGCATCAGCTCATTTGCTTACGGTGACCTTGGTAAGCTGGGATTGTTGCAGCTTCCTCTAACAACCACCCTGGGAAATGTGTGGGTTGGCATGAGGATGGTACATATTTAACATAACACCATTTTACCTCTATCAAAGGGCAAGGCTCATCTACAGGCCCATTCAGTCAACTCAAATTAACATAAGATGTACAGATCTAGAGGGGTTAGAAAAGACAACCCTGAGGAACATACTTGCATAAATGCGTGGATCTATTTTTGTCCTAGTGTCTTCCACCCCCCTCATTCTCTTTCTCATGCTTGTGGCCTTTCATGCGTAAGAATAGCCTTTATTCAGGAGCTATAGTTTGGGGTCAGAGCACAAGAAAATGACAATGTTTGCTTTCCTTGAAAATATAAAGAAAAAGAAAAAACAGAGAGAGGCATTCAGACATTATATAATATTTACCAATAGAGTGCAACAGTGACCACCCACCCCTTCTTCAGTTGCCAGTATCTTATTATATATGTAAGCAATAAGGTACGAGAGGCCCTGCTGTAATGTGAATAAGTCATGACTGAAGGGTGTTGTTGTGCAACCCCTTCAGCTGTGACTTATTCACATTAAAGCACGCCTCGAGTACCTTATTGCTTTTATAAAATGATTACCACACAATAAAAAAATATTAAAACCAATGTTGTATGTATTGATGTATTGATATGTTACTTTTTTGAAGCAAGTTCTTTAAATGCTGTCCTTCTGCTAAAAAACGTTTGACTGCGAAAGTAAACGGCAAGAGAATGTTCTGATGTAACATGCCTCGTCTTATGGAGCTCAAATAAAAACAGAACTCTACTCATCTGTTGACTCAATTATTTTTTTAACACCATATATGATGTTTTCTCACACACATACATCTACTTACCTCTCAGCAAGAGAAAACGTCTGTTTTCACACATCTATCATATGCATTACCTATAACCCAAGATATCAATTATTTATGGCTAATGTAGTTTGCCTATTAAAACCTTTTTCTTTTCAATATGAAGAACTTTAATGAGATTTTACTTCCAGAAGCTGACTGTTACGCTCTGTACCAGAGAGAGTTGCCTTTAATGAGCAGATTCACAAAAACTGCAAGACAAAAAGAGAATAATTAAAACTACCATGTCTCCACTTTTCACAGCAGTTTTGTGCTGAAATTGTCAACACTGCGGGAATAAATTCAGAGAAAGGAGCTGAACATATTAAAGAAATAATTCACACTGCTAATGAAAGTCTCAGGTTTTTGTGATAAACCAACATAATTTTGTTTATTATCTTATTCGTTCACTTAATCTCAGCATATAACGAAATTCATAATATTTCAAACAATTTTCACACCTGTAAGCATAATAGATAAGTGAAGCTTTTGTGGAACATCATGTACGGGAATACATTTGGTTAGTGCACTATACATAAAATTCTCCACTGCTGACGTACATCATTGGCATGTACTAAGGAAACCACCCTGTCATTTAGTTGGTACTGTCTAATCGTATTGGTCTGCCCAGAGCTGACACCTCTGATTTTTCCCATGTGGATGTGGGAGGAGGATTATGAGCTCTGCTGGCTGTCACTAATGCACATGATTGATTGACAGCTTAATGTCATTATCAGAATATTACACTTTTGATGCCATTGGGTTTTCAGTGAGCAGGCTTAGCTGCTCGCATCTGATGAGTGCCTGTGTGACTCATACCACACATCCGATCAACGCTTTTCAGGGAATCCCTTTCATTTATGAAAACATATCAAATGATCTGGTAGTATTTTTGTGCTTTATATTAATGTTCAGTAGTAAACATTACAGTATATAAAGCTAAAGGAATAGTTCACTCAAAAATTTAAATTTACTGAAAATTTACTCACACTCAGGCCATCCAGGATGTATGAGTTTGTTCCTTCATCATAATAGAGATTTGGAGAAATTCAGCATTACGTCACTTGCTCACCAGTGGATCCTCTGCAGTGAATGGGTGCCGTCAGAATGAGAGTCCAAACAGCTGATAAAAACATCACAATAATCCACAAGTATCCACACCACTCCAGTCCACCAATTAACATCTTGTGAAGTGAAAAGCTGCAAATTTGTAGGAAAAAAAATCCACCAGGGTGTTTTAAATTTAAACCATTGCTTCTAGACAAAAGATAAAACCCAATATCAATAATATTGCTTTCTCCAACAACAACAACAAAAAAAATCCATCCACTGTTGTCCTCTCACATCATAATCACACCTACATATTTGTTTAGAACTGTTTTGGACTGTTACCTCTTGTAAACAGTGCTTGATCTCTGCATATTTCTCTCCTGATTCAGACAGAATGACTTTTTCACTGGAGAAAGCATATTATGGACAGAGGACTCGTATTTTAGCTTAAAGATGGATTTCTTATAAACACACAGCTTTTAACTTCACAAGACATTAATTGATGGACTGGAGTTGTGTGGATTACTTGTGGATTATTGTGATGTTTTTATCAGCTGTTTGGACTCTCATTCTGACGGCACCCATTCACTGCAAAGGATCCATTGGTGAGCAAGTGATGTAATGCTACATATCTCCAAATCTGTTCCAATGAAGAAACAAACTCATCTACATCTTGGATGGCCTGAGGGTGAGTAAATTTTCAGCAAATTCCCCACACGCTTTCTAAGATAACAGCACCCTGTCCAAGACATTAAACACCCACTACTACATGTTACTCTCTGTTCAAGAGAAGCCAGCTAAAGCTGCTCAAAGCACAAGTCAGTGATCTTCATGTGAGTGTCCAGTCACTGGTGTGCAGCAGAGATGCAGTGCCTTTGTAATGAGCTCATGAGGATATGATGAAGTGGGCGCGCGGAGGGGCAGCTCATGGCTGCTGTGTTTTGTTGTTTGCTCGTTGCTTGGTTACCTGTTGAACATCATGCAGTGTCATTGCCTGTGCCTCCCTCCCACTCAAACTTACAGAATACTCTTCAACAGCCTTGAAAGCAGGTGAAAGAAAAACATCATCTAAAGTCATGGCAACAGATGCACCTGCAGGAGCTGCCATGGCATAATGCTGTTTACAAGTCAGTTAGCATTTCTGGAGATTTCAATTCAATTTGTGGTGAACAATGTGTCCTTTTACTCACAGGATCATTTGTTTTCACAGGATCATGAGTTTTGCATTTGGTTTACTTTTTTTTTTTTTTCACTGGTATTATCCACTTAATGATACATAATTTGATTTGTCTGGTAATCACTGGCTGTGCTTCCAAAGGTCCACAGTAAATGGGGTCAGAGTTGAAACTGCTTGAATGTTGAGTGCTGCTGTAGCTCAGAACATTAGGGAACATTGACACAAATCTTGTGAAAGGACCTTAAAGCAGTTTTCCATGTTTGAAACAAGTTAAGCTCAACTGACAGCCCTTGGGATAATGTTGATCATCACAAACATTTATTTTGACTTGTTCTTCCTTTTCTTCAAAAAAAAAAGAAAAAAAAAAAGCAAAAATCTGGGTTACAGAGAGGAACTTGAAAAATGGAAGTGAATGGGGCAAATGGAAAACAGAAGTGAACGTTAAATAGACAGTATAACCACAGGACATAAATAATATGCATGTTAACATGAATTGAGCATGGGAAAACACTTATTAAGCTTTTCTATGTAAAACTGCAATCATGACAATGTCACGGTTTACTATTTTGAATATCAGTTAATTCTCATGCACATCCAATCAGAGATCTCACTTAATGGCCCTGATGCCTATTCAGCATCCTGAATCAGGCAAACTGTGTGGAACACCCGAAAAAAAAATTAGCCTGACAGACACTCTGCAATGGCCCAACATTGGCTGATGGCTGACCGTTGGCTTGGTGTGTCCCAACCTTTAAAAGTGTGATAAAGTGTACTTCTTTTTTTCACAAGGGTCACATTTCTGCTTTTAAATCCTCCAAAAATTGCCCCCATTTACATCTATTTTAAGCACTTCACCATAACCTCAAAGCTTGCTTTCAAAGAAAAGGATGGACAAATCTAAATTATTACTTTTTTGGCACCACAAATGCTCTCGATTGAGCTTAAGTTGTATTGAACCCCGAATATTCCTCTAATGGTTGTGTTCATATCACTTGGTAATGTGAAATCAGTGCTTACAGTAGGAGGCCTGCTGATGAGAAGTGTAACAGCCAGTAATTCTGAGCGTAGGAAAGCTGTCATCCTAAATGGAAGTAAAGGATTTGTTTTGTTCTCTTCCTTTTCCTCCCGAGCAGCCTGATACCCGCTGGCTTTGGGGCGGGCATCATGGGCCCATTACACATTAAGACATAACATGCTCACAGCTCGTATCTCTCTGACAGAAAAGTGAGGTAATAGTCTGAGGCAGTCCTTTGATCCTGGGCGGAGGCGTTTACAGCTGTTCAGCATGGATAATGCGTTCTCTCAGAATGGCACATTAAATAACGCTGATCGAAGCTCTGGGCTGTTAAATTTTTATACCTCTGACTGGTGTGGGATGTGAAGGTTTTTTTTTCTCTGAGAGTTAGTTAAGACGTCATAAGATGACTTTAACATGCAATTTTTTTATGCCTACTAAAGCATAACAGATGGCAAGTGCACTTGTTTGCTGTAGCGCAGAGTACTATAATCATCAATCAGAATGATTAATGGTTTGATTGATTGCCTGATGAGAATTTACAGACTGACTGGCTGCATGAATGATATATTATGACTGAACTAGCAATCGACACTAGTATATTTATTAATTAACATTAACCTGAATTAATAAATGCAGTAAACGTTGTTTTAGTTCATGATACTTAATACATGCACTTAATGTTAACAAACTGAACCTCAATAAATATAGAATGATTGACAAAATGATAGACAGATTAATAGACAGAAGGATAAATAGATATATAGAATGATAGAACAATAGTACAACAGAAAGATATAGAATGATAGAATGAACGAACGAATGAACGATGATAGATAGATAGATAGATAGATAGATAGATAGATAGATCCAGGATTCATACGGTGTGGTGTTGGTGTACAGTAATTGTGTTTTTGTGTTCTTTACGGGAGGTCAAGCTCTTTCTCCATGCTGAGGTTTCTTGAAATGAATTAAAATGACCTATTTCTCAGCACTAGATAGAGAGCAGTCCAGACAGGAGCAGCGTGACTCAGTCCGCTAGGAGGTTCACACTCACACCATCCTACAATGAAGGGTGCTGGCATGAAGGAATGCTGGAACACAACAGCAGACTCATCAGGCAAAGTGAACAATGGCAAGAAGAGAGAATGCAGCCTGTGGACCAATAGATTTGTGTCCAATAAACCATGTAGTTCTGTAGGCCTCTCATTGGTGAAGATCTCCCTCTCTCGCTGTGAGAGAGGAAAAAATGAGGCCAGTAAGATTCACTGCTGACTCCAAATGAAATGTGGTTTATTGATGTGTGAAAGAATCCAGTCCTGATATGTGTGCATACAGACACAGACAGGAAATCAGTACCGTGCTGCAGCTCTCCTGAGAGCACTTCAATCAAACTCTCTCTGCATAGCCTTCATTTATTAAACATCTTCTATCTCTGTCTGGAACCATTAGGAATGACAAGACTAACACTGGCAGTGAACTCCTGTTTAACATGCTGAGCACCTTTATATGAGCAAATAAAATCAGCTTTTGTCTTTTTAATCATTTTACTCTGACATCCATTTGCAATCAATTAGTGTCATTCACACAATTAAGTTCAAAAATAAAGCAAAATGGAGCATGGATGGTCACTACAGGACAAAAACATACACAAGTACACCAAAACATTTGTTCCCAATGTACATAAACACAACACAATGTACAGACAACAAACATTTTGCATTACTGTGATGGTGACAAATATAACATTTTGTTGTAGTGTGACATTAAGTATTAAGAAAGTTTTCAAATATTTTTTAAATAGATTAAATATTATTATAATAATAACCAACATATTTATAGATACATTTGTATTATGTATATTTATTTGATATATATTCATTTAAATAATTATTTAATTACATTTATTAATTTATCAATTTAATTAATAAATATCACACAGTTTTTGCATTGCACCACATGACATTTTACAGCCTGAACTAGGGTTGGCGATATACCAGTAGACATGATTAACTGGCGAACATTTGTTAACCGGTAGAGATTTTGGACTATAATCTCTATTGCAGTTACACGCTCACGTGACGTTGCTGTGCTACATGGTCATGAAAATGTATCGTTTGCATTCGTTTTTAAGCATTGCGGTTTAAAAATAAGTGATTTTAAGCAACTGAAATGCAATCAGCAGCAAAAGAGAATTATTTTTGCTCATTTTCTGAGATTTTTATCTAACTGCTTTGAAAGGGAGGCGCGCATGTGAAGATGGTGCTCATAGCGCGGGAGTATTGAACGGAGTTATTTTTGCTGCTTCATAGGCCTTTAACGGTTAAATACACACACTTGTATTTGTCAAAATGCCAGTCTTTGCAAGTATCCTTGAAACATGGTAATGTAGGTTCCCTTTCAATACTACATTCGTACTGCGAAGCTACAGAAGCTGACTCGCCTGCGTCTTCCTGCTGTTCCCCGCCTGCTCTTCGAGCTGCCTTCAGCATCCGGCACAGATACCAGCTCGACTCCTGCCGCCATCCGGCGAGCTAAAATAGCAAATTTCTCTAAAAGAGCAGTGGTTCTGTTGCAGATGCCTCACTGTACCTCACTGCACGCTGACAATGGCCACTCAGAGTGTGTTTCCTGTCTGGGCAAGCCCCACGCAGAAGCCACTCTGACTGAGATGGAATGTTCACTCGAGTCTCGCCTCTCTCCGCCCCTCACTCCCTCCCATTTTCTTCCTCTCAGGGACCTGTGAGGAAAAAAACAGCGGGGCAGAGGGACTCAGCGCTCGGCTGCGAGCGAGCTTACACCGGCCCAGACCCCGCTTGCCTTGCTCTCGCCATGCAGAGATGACTCTCCCGTCCTCTTCTTGCACCCAGACCAGCGTCCCTCGGCTGATGCAAGCAACATGGTTTCATTCAGTGCTATCGAGGACGAGCTGCTAGATGACAGCATGTCTCTAGCAGCGTCAGACGAAGAGGATATTTCGGGCTCTTCTATCGACCCCGCCCCTTTGCCATCTACGGATCCCAGAGACGCCAAAACAGGGATGGACGCTGAGTTTTTCCGCGTCCTCTCTAGAGTGGTGGAGGGGCTGGGATTGGAGTGGTCCACACCGGAGGAGCCCACTCGTAGCCGTCTGGACAAATGGTTCCTGCTGGGGCGCCGTCAGGCTCCACGTCAGGGAGCCTCGCCTTTTTTTCCGGAGGTCCATTACGAGCACACAAAATCGTGGCGTGCTCCCTACTCGGCTCGCCTTCGCACGCCCGCTTCATCTGCGCTCTCCTCAGTCGACATGAAAACGCTTTGCAGGGCGTTTTACTGCTGCGCAGAAATCGTCCCAAGCAATGCAGCACTTCTTGCCTAAACGCTCCAGCTCTGCAAATGCCACCAGTCGCTCCAAACCTGCAGCAGCCAGCAAAACTCACGCCTTCGCCTCCTCAGCCTACTCAAAAGCCAGAGTTTCAACAGCGCTCTCGCTCGGCCAGACGCTACCCATTTTCGAAGCGCCAAGGCCCTCGACCCAAGCTGATGCTGGATCCTGCGTCTCAGGCGTTGTCCTGATCCACTGGACAGGAAGAGGAGGGGGCAAGGTCTCGCCTTTGCCGGACCACCTCCTAAACAGCTTCTGTTATGCCCCCAAGCGCCCCGTTCTGTTCCAGGTGCCAGTGGCAGTGTGTGTGTTATGAAAACTGTTGTGACTACAGGGCCCATTCAAAAAGCGCCCACACAAACAGCCGCTGTTATAGCAAGAAAAATAAAACACAAACATTTCCAAAAAGAGAGCAAATTTCCTCTTCCACTGATCACAAGTGTCAGGTCCCCTCACGGCGATCTACCACCCGAACCAATCCAACCCCTCGCTACACAGGCCGAGGCCTGGCAGGCAATCCCTGAACTCTGGCAGGCAATCCCTGCATTTAAATCCCGTCCTGCACTCTGAGGTGATAAATTTGCGTGCAAAAGGAGCTGTAGAGATGGTTCCACCAGCTCAGAGCGAGTCGGGCTTCTACAGCCGTTACTTCCTTGTCCCCAAAACGGATGGCGGCCTCCGGCCCATCCTCGATCTCAGTCACCTGAACTGCACCCTCATGAAACGCCCGTTCAGGATGACTACTTTGAAACAGATCCTCTCGCAAATATGCCCAGGGGACTGGTTCTTTTTGCTGGACCTGAAAGTCGCATACTTTCACATCCAGGTAGCCCCCATCACAGACAATTCTTGAGATTAGCCTTCGAGGGAGTGGCATATCAGTACACGGTCCTGCCCTTCAGACTGTCCCTTCTCCTCGCACTTTTACGAAGTGGATAGATGCGGCTCTTTCCCCTCTGAGACAGATGGGTGTCTGCATTCTGAATTACCTCGATGACTGGCTCATCTTAGCCCAGTCAGAGGCTGAGCTAATCTCCCACAGATCCCTCCTCCTCAGCCATTTGGATTGCCTAGGACTCAGGGTCAATTTTGCCAAGAGTTCACCGTCTCCCAGCCAACGAGCCTCGTTCCTGGGAGCAGTTTTCGACTCAGTGGTCGTGCCAGAACGTGCGCTGGCCATACAGCAGCTTGCTGCTTCCTTCAAAATTGGAGCCTCTCGCCTCCTCAAAGTGATTCAAAGGATGCTAGGCCTCATGGCCTCCGCATCGCCGGTACTACAGCTGGGCCTGCTTCGCATGAGACCCCTTCAGTACTGGCTGAAACCACAAGTTCCGCCCCATGCGTGGCGTCACGGACACCTCTGTGTCAGGGTGAGCCAGGCCTGTGTGGCAGCTCTGGTCCCCTGGAAGGACCCCCAGTGGTTCAAGAAGGGCGTGACCATGGGTATTATTTACAGAAGGAAGGTTGTCTCGACAGATGCTTCCAACACAGGTTGGGGAGCTCTGTGCAAGGGCAAACCCGCCTTCGGCTCCTGGTCGGCCACACATATTGTCCTTCCTCCAAGAGCTGTTGGATAAGGGCCGCACCCCCTCCACACTCAAGGTCTATGTGGCAGCTATAGTAGCCTTCCACGCTCCTATAGCCGGACAGTCTGTGGGCCGGAACAACCTAGTTGTTCGTTCTCTGAAGGGATCCAGGAGGCTCAATCCGCCTCGGCCCCCTACTGTCCCTGCATGGGACCTGCCCACGGTCCTGAAAGCCCTCAAGGGTTCCCCAGTCGAGCCACTACAGTCTGTGGACCTAAAAACCCTATCGTTAAAAACCGCCCTGCTACTGGCATTAGCATCAGTTAAACGAGTAGGTGATTTGCAGGCACTCTCGGTGAGCCCTGCCTGCCTTGATTTTGGGCCTAACGACTCCAAGGTCGTCCTAAAGTCAAGGCATGGATATATTCCTAAAGTGCTCTACACCCCATTTAGACAGAAGACCAGGAGTTTAACCTTCTCTGCCCTGTCAGGGCATTGAGAATTTACATCAAGCGTTCCGCCCCATTCAGGCAGTCGGAACAACTCTTTGTATGCTTTGGCCACTGCACCAAGGTGTCTCCGGTCACAAAGCAGAGAATTTTTCGATGGTTGGTTGACACTATTGCACTAACATACTCCTCCTTGGGCCTGCAAAGCCCCATAGGAGTAAGAGCCCATTCCACTCGGGGCGTGGCCTCATCTTGGGTGTGGTCTAGCAGTGTGTCCATAGCAGGAATTTTTGTGGCGGCCGACTGGGCCTCGCCATCCACATTTGCCAAGTTCTATAACTTGGACGTTCCGGCCTTACAGGCTTGGATTCTATCTGCTTAAAGGGGCACGCACCTACTTAGAGCAGGTATATTCCTTGTACGCTCTTGGCCCTTTCAGAAGTGCTGAGGCTGTACAGAATTATTTGGAATGAATATCCAAGGCTGGGTTGACCTAGGTGAGTTCAGCCCTCTTGCCTCCTGCGGGGCTCACCCTGCTTATGCTTGGTCCCTCTGAGCCCTAATTGCTCAAGGCCAGGTCATACCAGTTGTTCCTCTTTCATGGCATGGCGGGATTGCATTGGTTCCCCATTAGCGTCTAGCGACGCAGTATGAGTGAAATATCGAAAGGGAATATACTCGGTTACTAATATAACCTCGGTTCCCTGAGATACGGGAACGAGTACTGCTTTGCCGGCCTTGCCATGATGCTGCATGACTCTGTGTCGTCGCTTCAGTCGAATTTGACCTGAGATCCTATGATGCATCGCCTGCTTATACTGTATAGCCAGATGGCTCCGCCCCTTCTGGCAGGCTTCCTCGCCATAGGCTCGTGCAGCTCTGCTGCCGAGCCATTGGTTCATTTTTAATTCACTGCACGAACCAATGGCCATGCAGTTTCACTGCGTGATTGTAAAGGCTTCAGTCATCGGAGAAAAAGAGTTTTCCCCATAAGCGTTTAGCGATGCAGTACTCGTTCCCGTATCTCAGGGAACCGAGGTTATATTAGTAACCGTTTTGAGTGAAAGAAAACAGCTCAGAAACACGTGTAACAGTATAGTGGATCCGGGCAGCTCTTAAAGTGACAGCAGTCTAATATACCTGCTCCCTGTCATTCATGTTACTCAAACAACAAAAGAGCGAAAATCTCTCACTGCTCTTGACTAAATCACTTTTGTAACTTTAATAAGAAGAAACATTTATTTTACACAGTGAAGAATATGCAGGGTTTTTTTTAATACATTTGATTATTCTTAATTAATCGCTGACTGTTTACTTGTGTTCAGTGAGTGTTTTTTTTATTTAGGCTATTAGTTTTTATGATATTAACATGGGTGACAAGAATTATGAAATTTCAAAAACTTTGGTATCAAAAAGAAAATATTTAAAGCAAGAATGACTATATCGTGATATCATTACAGTGAAATAAAATTACTCATATCGTGATAAGATTTTGGTCATATCACCCACCCCTCACCTGAACTAACCTTGCCTTGTCATAAAGACATATTGACCTAAGAGACATATTGAGGGTCTGAAAGGTTTTTGTTTTTTAACTGCATGATTCTATTAGTTGCACCACATGTCTTTGATTTGGTGGACAAACATTTCAAATATTAGTAAGCAGTATAGCATTGTTTCTATGAAATTAAAGATTATGCCAAACAACTTAATAAGGTTTCCTTCATTATGATATAAGGAAAATTGTATTATCAGGCTATTATTGACTTAATGCAATTAAAAAAATAATAATTTACCTAAATTACCTGAAACTAAAAACATACACATCATAGATGACACATAGCTGTTGTATGTGTGAACTGCATTTTTAATGTATTTATTATGCAATCACATTTGTCAAACAGTAGCCATTAAATCCTATAATCATCCCTGGTCTTGCATTGTATTATGATTTACATTACATTTTGCAGTATCAGGCCTAAAGCTAACCCTCATATAGTTGTATTCATTTGCAATTAAAATATCATTATCATAGTATCACAGCCACACTTTCCGTCTCACCCTGCCTTAGCAGTGTCAATCCTAACCACTTACACTTAAAACCCCTCATGTAGCGTACAAAATAGCTTGCAATCTCATGACGAGATGTTACGGAGCTCTGAATGAGGCCAAATTAGATGGAGCATGGCACAGTATGAGACGCAGGTGTCTCCACACAAAGACTGAGACGTGAACTACTGCTGGTGTGAATGAGTCTTTACAACAGCCCATATGGCAAACCAAGCACATCGTCTTCCACTCAATAGTGCTCACTCCACTCGCAGCACGCGTCTCTGTTGTTTCTACGGCCCTACAATCTGTCATTGCAATTACACACAAATGAAGCCATTACAAGAACACAAATCAAGATAGATGTAATGTGTGTAGGGGTATTCTGTGGGCAATCATTTATGTGCTCATTGCAGAATGACGAAGTCAATAAGTAGATCCAATTAATCGGCATTAAATCACACAGCCAGATGACTGCCATCAGAATGATGACTATTAAGCCTTCTTTCCCTCTCTATGGGGATCATCTCATTACGGCCTTCAGGTCACCACCTGCTCTCTTGTGCCTGCATCTCACCTCAAGGACTTTTACCAAAATTCTTCTTTTTATATGGAAAGGAGGAATACAAATGTCTGGGCATAATCAATGAGTACACAGACACGTCATGGCCTCAGATAAGGACTAAATAAACAAGAGCATCCTGGGAACTCTGGCACCGGTGAACAGTTTGTTTGGCTTTGCTGAAAATTAAACATCGTCTTCTGAACAGTTAAGCATTCACAGCCCCTGTGAAAAACAAGTGCGCTTAATTGCACTGAATGTGCACTTGGAGTGTACTTCAAATCTTATATTTTTAAAAAACTGTGCTTGCAGATAATATATTAATGAAATAAAAGGTCATTAAGTGTACTTAAAGAGAGTACACATTCATAACTGTTTCTTAACTCACTTTAAGACTTTTAAAAAGAGCACTTTGTAATCATAAAAAAGAAGTAAATGTATAAATTAAGTTTTACTTCCCCCACTCTACCCAACATGACATACAAGTTTAAATACAGATAACATTAAAGGATTTAGTTTACCATAAATACTTGATGGTACATTCAGCATTACACTTTAAACATATTTCAAATAGAATATAAATATGTAATTAAATACTACTTAAGCGTGTCAAAAAGCACTCTTAAGTTTAGCCAAGTGCATTTAACATTGAACTATAATGTATTTTAATCTAATTGTAATTAACAGGCAGTTACAGTAAACGTCTGAAAACATTACATTCAGTCCACACTTAAGTATATTCTTTTGAAGTATGTTATTTAGGTCATACGTAAAAAACCACATGAAAGTAATCCATATTACTTGTGAACTACATTCTAAGTCTACTGAATCCAAATTATATATTTTTGTGTGAGAAACCTGTTGAAATTTAAGTTATTCACTACTAATCTTCCCCTTTACAAGCTCTTAACTCGAGAACAGTTGCAACTGGATCTTAGAGTCAGTGAATCAAATTGATCAGTCCGATTAATGAAAAATTTTAATTTAAAAGGAATAACTTATTAAGAAACAGACATCACTTTTTTCTCTGATGAACATGCCAGAGAGAGCTGGGCCACATGTGAAGAATTATTATATATATTGTATTCACTTCCTCACACAAAGCTATCGTATGGCTTCCGGAAATATAGCATAAAAGCTGCTGAATTTTTGAGTGTTGGCTTCATGCTGTCTGTTTGCCCAAATTGTTGTTCCAAAGTGGAAGTTATAACTGGAACAACAAAAATATCCTGTGCATTCAAAGTTGGGAACACTGTGGCTGTGAGCAGATGGGAGTTTTTATACAAGATCCAAGAGCTCTTGAATTCTGCAGATTCTCCAGTGGAGGATTAAAGGCCAGTTCACACCAAGAATGATAACTATAACAATAACTATAACCGTAACTTTTTAAAAATCGCTGCAGAGTGCAATCATAATGATAATGACAGGGAAATTATATCATTGGGATCGCTTTCATAGCAGTTATGTTGTTACATCTTACAATACATAGAGCTCTATTGTGTGTTGTGTGGATATTATGCAGCTAATGTAGTTAAAGTTATTGGTGTGAATGGGCTTTAGGTCAATAACTTCAATGAGATGTCTCTGTCCAATATTGAAACTGTCCAAGTACTACAATTTAAGAATTGGAAGCAATTCAAAACAGGAAAGTGTCATTTTTGCTAACATTCCTTGCCTGATTCTTGAGTCCACTAGAACAGCTGTTCTTGAACAATAGACCGGGGCCTCAGCAAACTTCTAAGACTTAAAATGATTTAAAATAAAACAAAATAAAATAAATGTTGTTTATATTTTTTTCTGAAGAAAGACAAACATAAATAGTGATGAAAGCTAAAATATTAAATGTCATGGATGAATATACATTCGTGGTCAGAATTATTGGCACCCTTGGTAATCATGATCAATGAAGGCTGTGAAAATTAATCTGCATTGTTAATCCTTTTGATCTTTTATTTAAAAAATTCACAAAAATCTAACCTTTCATTGGATAATAAGAATTTAAAATGGGGGGAAATCATTATGAAATAAATGTTTTTCTCTAATACACATTGGCCACAATTAACGGCACCCTTTTATTCAGTACTTTTTGAGTTTAACAGTACATTTGCCAGTTTAACAGCTCTAAATTTTCTCCTATAATGCTTGATGAGGTTAGAGAACACCTGACAAGAGATCAGAGACAATTCATTCATCCAGAATTACTCCAGACCCTTCAGATTCACAGCTCCATGACGGTGCTTCTTCTCTTCAGTTCACCTCACTCATTTTCTACAGGGTTCAGGTCAGAGGACTGGA
>JAFVLL020037349.1:0-11669 GCA_021397915.2 Tor tambroides | reverse complement strand
TTAGGGTTGGAGCTAAACTCTGCAGGACAGTGGCACTCCAGGACTGACGTTGCCTACCCCGTGCTAGATTATAAGCAAAGATCTCATGCTCTGATTCATGAGTCACTGTTTACACAGCACACAATAGGTCATGAGAACAGCATTTGCCCACAAACCAGTACTGTTGTTCAAGTAATAAAGTCCTCTGTAATCTTTACTGTATAAAATGGCTTTTATGGAGCTTTCAGACCGGACTGAACGGTACGGTGAGGCGGCACTGCATCTATTGTTCATTTCTAATTCAATTAATCACAGGTACTTCGAAAACATCTGCAGTGCCAGATGTGTGATGCATTAAGATCACAAGACCATACGTGTGCAGTGAGGAACTATCATTTGTGGTGCTTCGCGTTTGTGGTCTGAAAGTGCAAACTTGGACAGTAATAGGCATAATGTCAGTGACTTTGATTTGAAATGTGTCAACTTTAACACAAAGACATGAAATTTCATACCTCAACAAGTTGACTGAACGGTAACTTGCTCTGTTTGGTTACAAATGCATCACGTCGTCTCGCTTTCACTGACCATATTCATGCGTCTTCAAAGGTCTCGCAAACTTTGGTTTTCTATGAACACTGTCTTCACAATCTAATTAAAGCATGTTTATATTTTTTAGATGTCATTCCCATAGCTATAATTTCATTACAGCTGGATAAGCTTAAAAAAAAAACAAAAAAAAAAAAACACTTATGGAAACCTATAAATTATTTGTTGCTTAGAAAATGTATTCTAACACAGAAACATGTTTCTAAAAATAATCATGTATTTTTTGTGGTAGGGCCATTGGCAGTGCAAATACAAAAACATTACAACTGTGTCCTGAATTTGTATATATTTCCAAAATAGCGACCTCACTGTAAATGTAAAAAAGCAACATACACAAATTGCATGTCCTGTTTAAGTAAGATTTAACAAAACAGAGCAGTTGCCCCATAAAATCATTCATTTTGACAGCATAGATGTAACACACAATCAGTGACAGCCTCAGTCCAGCACATATAAATACCAGGCTAAACAGCAGCGAACGACTGATTTAAGGTCCAGCGCTGCTAGCGAGCCCACGGTGGCGCAGAGAAGCAGTGCCCTTTCATCACAGCAGCTGAACTCAGCAGGGTGAAGCGCGAACGCTTGCCAGGGCTCTTTGTGGTCAAAACCAAGAGGTAGCAATTTTCCAATTAAGCCACATTTTTATGGGTTCCTTGGACAGCGGAGGGAAAAGGAAAGTCCTGAAAGCAAACAAATAAGTGTGGTGCAGCACGTGGAGACAAAATTAGCATTTCCCAAAGAGCCTTATTACAGCTGCATCTCTAGACTCGGGCCTGCCTTCTTCCTAAACCAGGCAAATAAAACACAAAGACAGGCAAAGAGGGAAGGGATTTAATTAGATCAAGGCCAATAATGAGATTAGCTTTTCGTTAAAATCTTCGAGGGCGGAGTTACGTGCGGGATCCCTGTTCAATACTGTACAGGAATCAGGATCTTAAAGGCTTACGCTTTGCCTCTAAATAGCTCGCTTAGAGTTGGCCCTCCAGATACCGACCCAGTTATGTCCCACCGCACCCTGCGCATCTCAACCGGCCTGTCACGCGAGCCCTGAAGCCCGGAGAATTGGTTTATACGACGATAGGCGTGCTTAGCATATTGTGGACTTTACAAAAGGGCCTAGCGAAGGGGGCCGGCTCAGTCATAGCTGAGGGAACCCCTGATCTGCCACTAATAGCCGCTGACCTACATTCATCCGCAACAGCCCATGCCTCAGAGAATGCGTAGAGAGGGATTCCAAATAAAAGAGGGGCTGTGAGACTGTTAGCGCTAGTTAAGTACTTTTCTTACACAGCCTATAAAGCCAACAGCCTTTTGAACCTCAGCAAAGCCTGAGCTACATCAGAGAAAAAGAGAGCAAAATATGCACAGACAAAAACAGAAGGACGTAAATAGGCAATAAGTTGTATTACAGTAGCTATAATATCATTACAGCTGTATAAGCTAAAAAAAAAAAAAACTATTATGGAAACCTGTAAATTAGGGCTGGGAGATATGGCCAAAAAAAAATTATCAATTTCAAAAATTTCAAATCTTTATCTCTTTCAAGTTTAAAGGCAGATTTTTATAGATAATTATAGTTATCGTTTTATCACCCAGCCCTACTATAATTTATTTGTTGCACAGAAGATGCATAGAGAACGGATAATTAAAAAGTTGGAAAAGCCCCAGTAACCAAAAGAAAGCTGCCTAACTTGGCAGTTTGCTGCTTTAAGGATGCACGATTTTTTTGGGGAAAAAAATAAAAACCTAATTGCAAAATATGTAACTGCGTTTTATCTAATTTCTTTTGTGATTTAAATTATATTTTTTTAATTTGGTAACTTCAGATTTGCTGTGTTTGAACAAGGAAATTACTATTATAGGTCTGTACAGTTTGGCAAAAAAAAGATTAAGGTAACCAAAATAATAATAGTATAATTGTAATAGGTCACTGTAAAATAAAAAGTTTAAAATTCATTTACAGCACAACTGTAAAAATAATATCATATTTATGGCTGTCTTCATGTCTTTATTTTCAAAACTTAAACCAACTTTTTTGGACGAAAACCACAGGGAGCCCTTAAACCTGATCATGAACAAAGAATACAGTACTGCACTTCACTCTGAAAAACACAACATTTAATTAAATCAGTCTTTGCGATTATGATAATCACACTAATTTCAGTTTTATTTTGAATAACTACAGCCCTATCTGCTCTGTTCATGAAAAACAGCTACAGTCTGCCACAATGTTCTGAAAAAATGCTCTTGTACTTAGAGATAATGAAAGAGAGAGAGAGAGAGAGAGAGAGAAAAAGCTGAGAGGGCAGGGAAGCAAAGCAGGTAAAGGAAATCAAACTAGGTCAAATGTCAGACGCTGTGGAAGTAGGATTAGAGACTTGTTTAGTTTGACTGGTTGTCAAGGATCTGTTTACAGCGTCTTTATTGCTGTTCGACCCTACAAATGGCCCTTCATCTCGTCAAAAACATCTCGCAGAGGAGTATAAATTGCTTGATGTGCATCAGCACGTAACGCGCCCATCTCTCTAGTCTTTATTCAGTGACGGCCGTTTTAATTAGTGTTAAAGAATGAATACTAAGACGCGGCTTCATCACTTCTTGACGTTTTGTCTTTTTTTAAAACTTACGAGGCAATGGCCATCAGACACCAGGAGTTATTTCTCCCATCAGTAAGATGTAGATAATCACAGGACGAGTAGAGTAGTCGTTCCCACAACTCTATTAACTGTACGCGCCTCATTAAGCCACTATATTCATTTGCGGCGCCCTACAGAATTCATTCTGATAATTAACAATCTAGTGAGTGAGGAAAACGCAAGCTCTGCAGGACAAAGCAGTCCATTTCGCACCCTCGCCGGAGGAATATTTCAGCCACGACGGTGTTTAATACACTTCTGACTCTTGAGATCTCACTAGGGGGAAAAAAATGAAATGACAGAACGGGGCTGCGCACACAAAGCCATTATTTCATCTCGCCGTCACGTTAAGGAAGTCAAGACGTGATCCATAAAACAAAACTTCAAGGCATGAATCACGCTGTTATGTGAAACTAAGCAAAAAGTGAAAGGCCATCTGGGACGTTCAGGACTAGACAAAAAAAATCTGCTAGACATTACAGACATGCTGATTTCGTTCCTTTTAACCTTCCCCAGCCCAATGGTCCCTGTGAGGCACTGCCCAACCCCTTCCCAACGGGCCCCTCGCCAGAGCAGGTTTCAGCCCCCAGGCCTCCCTTATTTTTATTGCCTGTGTTTATAGCTGGTCTTGGTTTCTCTTTCTGCCCTCTTTTGCTTGACATTTTACGGCGTGCAATATAAGAGACGGCCTCCACCCCCCTCTGTCTGAGTTTTAAGTACCTTGTCCACAAATTCTTTTTTCTGCGCCGAAATCCGGCCCTCAGGAATTCACTTGATGTCACTGGCCATCAGGAAACACCACAATGGGTCAAGCGCAGTCTTTTGAAATGGACTGCACACAGCTGGACGACATTCATCAACAACTTAACTTTGGTGCTTATCGCTCTTGTTTGCATGCATATTATCAACTGCTGCAATAGCGCTCAAATCGAGTTCCGGTACTCTGTTTGGACTGTTGCTGGTGCGTTTGGAAATAAAACAGATGCACGGTCATCCATCTGTAATCAAGTTAATTGCTCAAGTCAAAGAGCATCTGAAGCACGGGCAGCATGGCTTAGACAGCTTTAGCCTCGGCCCAAAATCTGTCAACGTGTTTGGGCACAGCGCCCTCCAAATCCGCCTTAGCTACATAAATAAAGCTGTCCACTCAAGCCCTGCTTCCTTAAACTACATTTTAAGTCCACAATAAAACAAAAAATAAGATAGAGTTTATACGACATAGATACACTTTTTATAAGCGATACGGCATGACACAAAAGCCTTGATATAAAGTAGTTTGATACAAGCACATCCAAGAAATAGGTGAAGACGCAAAGTGAGCTGCTGCAGGTAAAGTGCATAATCCAATTTGTCCTAAACATAAGACATGCTTTATAATCACTTGTAAGATATAGTTCACATGTATAGTTTAAAGTGACTCGCCCCATCAGATGTTCTGACAGATACATGTGCTGCTGACAGGCTGTTTAATGCATTTGAAATGTGGTGTTTGCCTCATTGCCTCATTCATATATACATTTCACAGGAATATTCTCCATGCGTAAATGTCAGAAAATAATGGAAATATTTCCATTTTGCTGTCAGGAGTGCATGAGCCTTTTGAATGCGACTGTCCGTTCAACTTTACAGACCTCAGTGAACAAGAGTCGCTGTGCATATGCATGACAAAAACAGATGGAGTGCACTAAAATAGGAGCACAATAATTCTAACCGAAATAAACATTTTGGTAAAATATTTGTAGCTGGACAGTAAACGTGCAATTTGTAGAATTTTAAAACTACAAGTAACTGCAAAGTGACTATTGTAATGGGGTAAATCAAAATAGCCTAACACAATTGAGCTTTTTAGTTTAGTGAAGTTTTTAGATTGTAATGTTACATTGCTACAATGTAATATATAGCATAATAATATAAAGCATAGCCTACATAGTTACATTCACTTTATTTGTTTTCACTGCCTTTAATATGAACATGGTTTCATTGGTCAACATTGGGCAGGATGTGAATTAAAAAAAATAAAATAAAAAAATAGAAAGTGTAGAAAATACAGAGATATATCTTTGTATGTCGCAATTCAGCCACAAAAAAAAAAAATAAAAAAAAAAATAAATAAAAAAAAGGGTGATTTTTTTGGGCTATATCTCCCAGCTCTAGAAAAAAACAGAAAAAGGTGCTACCAAACATTCAGAATACTGAATTAAAGCAGAAACACAGAACTCATTAACCTTGTCCTCACAAACATTCTCATGCACAGGTTCGCTCACAGATTCTGCCGCCATAAAGAAATGCAGCATAACCTGATAGCACATGACTAAGAGAAGATCTAATGTAGGAAATGTGCTTGCGGTCTACATCACATGACGGCACTTTAAAGTAAGCAACAGCCATTACAGCTGGAGGGTTGCACATCTGATTTGGAAGGGCGCCATGGGTTGCAAAATTCTGCCCTATGGCCCTGTGCAGGTACAAACCTCACTGTTCTCCCCTGCCATGATTACAGAGCAGCTCGGCTAATGTTCAGCCTTCGGGTAAAAGTCATCTCTCTGATCTGAAATTTTAAGACACCAGACGAGTGATGTTTAGAGTGTCGTATACTAAACATGCACATCTGACTATTAACCTGTCAAGGGTCATTCTTTGGCAGTAAACTAATACAGATCCCCTCTGTCACTCATGATACATTTACCACTTCATCAGAGACGGAAACATGACATTCTGGAGCGAATCTAAGAGAGAATGGTCCAGTTTTCCTACTCCATATTATTTTGTCTAAAAAAACAAAAAACAAAAAAAAAAAAAAACACACTAAAAATTGTAAACATTACAACATTATAATGTACATTTAGATATTTGCAAAGGATTGCATTTAACGGTGTTATAAGTATTTAGGATTTAGCTTAATGCAAACATTTTAAAAAGGTAATCTAAAATGTAAAAACAGAAAAATAAGTCTCTAATATGGACAGATGTATCCAATATGGACTAATAAATGTAAAAATTAAATGAAATAAAATAATAAATACACACACAGCTGGGTGAACATGTTAAACGTACTTTTAAAGACAGTAGTAAAATTAGCACACAGGAACTGATGGTATTAATGTAGCTTCTTTTCAAAGCTGGCTGCACACAGCTGCAGATTGAACTTCTCAGATCTTGCTCACCAGCTAAATTGGGTTGATTTTCACACATATTCCCCTCAGTTTTTCACACTACACTACATTTTATTGAAGGTAAAATGCTGCAGAATGAGAGTTTGCAAAATGAATGATGCAACTATAAAATTTATAAGGTAAAAAGCTTTTCCACAGCAACCACTAAGATTATGTGTAAAATGAGGTGGTAACACGCAGGAACCACAATGCACATGGGAGTAACACCAAATCACAAGGAGAAAATGGTGCAAAATAGGGTAGGTTTCACAATGTACAGAAATAGGGAGCACTGATTAATATACATGTAAACGTATCCCTGATTTTCATGTAAATACTGGTTGAATATGGAATTTTAAACCAACCTGATCTGTATGACTCCACATCTAAAAAAGCTTTCTACTACTGAAGTTAGATTTTGCAAACACTACTGCACTAAATGCACAATCATTCAAACCAAAAAACTAAAAACAAAACTAAAACAAGTTAATGGTTTCTAAGAATGAACTGACACAACGTAGGCCTAATGCATAGTGGTCACTGGGAGAAACTGCCTCAAAATTGACCTTTGACCCCCAAGCATAAGGAATTTGAACCCACATACATTTAGTTTGATTAGTTTGTTACTCATGACAATATCAATACAAATATGGTGGAAATTCAATGCCTGAAAGGATTGAAATACTAAGTGTTTGGACTGAGGTACTATATAAATGTAACATTTCATAAAGCCACACTAAACATACAGTACTCATATTATCAATGAATTAATATCATACTGACAGGAAATAAGTTTAAATTGAGCCTTATTCTATAACAACAGGCAGTAAAATATATCACACATATTTACAGCGCATTAGCAGTTGTCTAGGTAGTCAGCTCACTAGGTTTGAGACACAGCCAACACGCTGGAAAACACCCACACTCCTCAGCTGACGCGTAGTTGCCCCTGTAAGAGCCCCAGTGACCCCTCAAACATTCAGCAGTCGGGGGAGGAACTCGGAACGAAATTGTGCGCATAATGTTAGATCAGAGACTGCGTTAAGGATAAAGAAAACAAAAGGCCACCTACAGTGATTGGAGCCGCTCCAGTGCGGGGTCCTGAAGCCGCGGGCCGCTCCCGACACGAGGCCTTTCTCCGGGACCAGACAGCCGCGGTTCTGGTGGTAGTAATCCATGCTTAAAAACGGGTTCGGACTAGGGGTCAGCCCAACAACGTCCACACTCTCGTACATCGTGAAATAAAAGCAAATAATCTCTAAAAGTAAATGCTTCCTTCTTGTTGACGCAGCAAAAAGGCTCGAAATGCTATATATAACGGGAAAACAGCAGGTTAAAATAAAACCCCCCTAATCGAAACAATAAAACGGGAGCAAGAAGTGCGATTTCACACTTGATGAGAGACGCTGATCTTTTCGGTGTGTTTGTGTGAGTCAGTTCAGCAGAAGCTCGCGCTGTCCACGGGGAATGAACTACATTCTTCAGATTTTAAAATCCTGCGCCAGTTGTTGCAACACGGCGTGCTGTTGAAATTGTGGCTCTATAAGAGACCCAGAGATCAATGTGAAACTGCTACATGAGTAAATGTGAGCAGCAGAGTCCCGCGCTCAGTCCGTGGAAACCTCCGAAAACTGTTAGCGCCGATTATCTTGAAAAGCACCCAAACGCCTCCTTGCCCCAAACGAAACGTCTTCTAAATGCTATTCGTTAACAGGCCGACGCATATTTACTGTAAACTCACAGTTGTTTGCATCGATGAGAGACAGAGAGGATTTGGTGTTGTGAATAATCCCGCTGGAGGCTGCCGATCAGACGAACTTGCTCCAGTGTTTCCAGACGCGAGCTCAAAGTAATATCTTTTGCGTCTTGTGTCGAGCCCCTCGCATACGTGTGGGAAATTTCTCCCTGAAAAACAAAAGCGCTCCTCGACAGGGTAACTCTGGTCTTCACGCACTTTCCAGGCTATCCCACAGCAATTCTTGACGAGTGTCAGCAGCTGCGCACAAACCCCGCCCCCGTCCACCCCCTCTCTGACTGCTCCGCTCTCCGATTGGCTGCCGATAAACCTAATCTCAGTCTTATCAATGTGCCATCTATCAACGAGGATCTGTGGCCATAACAAGCCGAAGTATAAAGTTTGTACATACACGTTTACATTTATTTGACTGCCGTTTTCTTTACAAAAAAACAAACAAACACAAAACTATGTTAAAAAGCAAGAAAGTGGACCAGAGTTATCAGGACATTAGGACAGGTGGATTAGAAAGTTTTGAAAGAAACATTTTATGAGTATTTTAGTTTAATCAAAAAGGGTTTTTAAAGTTTTATATAGCTCAAGCTTGATTACTGTATCATATTGAGACAAAATGTTCAATTTGTTATGGACAACTACATAATACATCTAATATAAACTTGTGTATAACATTTGTAAGAACTGAAATATTATCCCTTAATCTCATTAATAGATACTGTTAATGATTACGCATTTTGCCATGCAAAGGTGAGGGAAACTTTGCTATATATATATATATATATATATATGTTTTCATACACATACATATATACATAGTCAAACCAAAAATTATTCAGACACCAGATATAATTTTTGATGTTTTTTTTTTTTGTTTTTTTTAACTACTGGGTGGAGGACTAATATATAATATACTAATATAATTCATTTATATAAGTGAGGACAGCAAAATAAAGTAAACTGTGACATATTATATTCAAAAATTCTTCATACAGTGACTACCAGTAAAATTGATAAAAAATTTGGGGCCAAAAATTATTCAGACACTTTGACTTGACCATGTTTTGCTTAAGTGTTTTTTCTTTAATTGTTAATGCAAACTTTTCACACCACAGATTAAACTAAATTAAGCATTGCTTGGCAATTGGTTGACCTAAATTGGTATTATCTAATTGTATATTAAATTTAACAGCTGACAGCTATTCAACCTAATTCATTACATACCTTTCTATCAAAGTTATCTGACATTATCAAGATGAATTTGTTCTGACAAAGTTTAACTCTGAGCTCTTGTCATATTTTATTACCATATTAGCGAATAAACTGTGATAATGTGAGAAATGTTGAAGGTGTCTGAATAAATTTTTGTTTGACTGTACACACACACGCTATGTAATGTTTGTATTAATACTTATATTTAGTTTTTTGTATTCTCTACTTGAAGTGGGTGTCTGATCAAACATGACTTTTTTTATCTTTATTATTTTTTACCAGCCTATTACAATTCTAATCAGTTAAAATATAGCACTATAAATGCCAAAACTTGTACTTTAATAATAATAATAATAATAATAATAATAGGTCTATATACACACAGGTCTTCTCTTCCAGTAAACCACCATGCTGTCTTTGTAAAGAGCAGACACTCACTGAGCCCAAGACTGCTTTATCAAAAAGTGAGGTAAACAACACATTGCAACACTATCTAGTTTCCCACCACAAAATCCATAGACGCTGTCTGGAGAGTAGTGTTCATAACAAGGCAATGAACACTCGGGCAGCAGCCCTACAGCATCCGTCAGCTCAACGCACCAAGGTTGCTGCCATCCACTGATGGCTCCATCCATCAGTGAAACGACGTATTAGCCTCCCCTTATTTTCCGGCTTCAGCCCTCACATTTTTGTCCTTGACATGTAAGAGGTACTGTATTGATTTTTCACCATCTAAAATATTAGCCTGCACACAAAAGGCCACTCATTCAATAAATACACGTTTATTAATGGACAGTCCTTTTAATCCAACCAGACCCATATAAATCTGGCTATGAAATGGTCTGGGAGGAGGGAAATGGCTGGCTCTAAATAATACTGCTTTACATTTGTGCCAGTTTAAATGTTTCACGGAAGACATAACACGGGCCAAACGTCTGTAATACTATATAAACAGTAAACACAGTTAAGGTGCGGGCACATTTAGCATTGTTCAGCAATTTTTCGCAGGCTAAATCCAGTCATTTCAATAGGAATGCACTTCAGAATTTCAGTTGAGGTGAAAGCCTTCCCCAGCAGATTTCACATTGGATTCAACTGGTCATGCAAATTTTCTGTGTGATCTGTGCTTCATACATTGCCTGCAAAATGTCTCTAATTTGACTATGACTTCACACAAAATAAGCTGAAATTTGACTCAAAATCTCTAATTTTAATAACTTTGCTAAATATTCCATTATCAAGATTGCACAGCATCGATACTATTTTTAATTGACAATTGCTTGAACACAATTGTGTGGCATTTTTTTGAAGAGAAAAACAACAACAGACTAACATCATAAGCTACACATGTCATTAATGGAGGCAAATGACCTGAGATTCTCAATACCCTGAGACTGCAGGAGAGGGGCAGTATATTGGGGGAGGAGGGGGTTGTATGGCGGCTGTTAGGAATTCAAAGACTTTATGGGGCTTTAGGAGGAAATGCATGAGCAAACCTGCTGGCAACTTGAAAGTGTGAGGCTGTTTATTACCCTCAATCCACCTCCCCCACTTCACTTCCTCTAAATATGCATAAAAAGCTTCTTTATTTTCTATTAAGCTCGACTTCTTATCAATGCTGCACGATATATGTTGTAGGAGCGAATGCACGTTCTTGAGAGCACATATTACGCAATGTCAGTACTGTTAGATTAGGTTTGCGAGGTGTTAGCATACTGATAGCATGCAGGTTTAAATGCTTATCATTATTCTGTTAGTCACATGACCCAGTTTGTCCCAGAATGCCCAGCCCTGATGAACAGATGGGTGTTTGCATTCACCCACAATGCCTTTAATCTGTCTAATAGGGAGGGGCCATCATTCAATACTGTTACAATGAGCTCCTGTGCTGACTCATTATATAGCAGCACAGTATGGATGTGCCTCATGCTATTAACACCAACAAAGGTCAAGAGAAAGATACCATTCGACATTCTCAACGGTGACAGCTTTTGAACTCCAGCTATATAAAAAATGCATATGACAAAGTGAACCATTTTCCCATAAAATGCGATCACATAGGCAGTATGTTTAATCTGAGCGACATAACCTTGATCGCTATCTCCGGACATGCACGCTATTAACTCTTCTGTGAACCTCGCTGAAGCAATTTCCTGAAAGCGAGTGACATAAAAAGAGGGTTATTTCTTATATAGTCATTAATAATCAAATGTCATTGACTTTTGTAAATTATGGTACAATATAAATGCATTGAAAGGTTTGTGCTGTTACTATATGCCAGCTGATGCTTACTGCTGTGGTAAACATATGGTGGAGATTAGCTACCGTGAACCA
>JAFVLL020037348.1:0-94548 GCA_021397915.2 Tor tambroides | reverse complement strand
ATTTAAACATGAATAAAAGTTTTATAAACAGCATTTTACTTCCTTTTTTTTTTTTTTTTTTTGGTCAGTTTGGTTTCTACAGTTAAAAAGGTCTTACAAAGTCTTATTTCACCCTTCCACAAATTAAGGCTTTAAAAAGATATTAAATCAGAGCAGAAAGTCTTAAATTTATAAAGTCATGGCATTAAATCTTACAATGTTACATGCACTGCAAAAATGAATATCTCCCACAGTATTTTTGTTTGTTTTCCTGATACAAATATCTACACATCCTTAAATCAAGACACATTTACTTGAGAAGGAAAACAAAGATATCAATTCTTCTTTTCTGAGAAACTGAACAAAAGTGAGTTTATGCTTAAAACAAGAAGAAATATGTTAGTCAAATTAAGATTTTTCTGAGCCCACTGGCAGATATTTGTTCTCATTTTAATCATAAACTCATTTCATTTTGATCATTTTCTCAGAAAACAAGACATGTCAGTTTGCTTTAAGTAAATGCATCTTGATTTATGAATCCTTAGACATTTGCACCGGCAAACAAAGTAAAAATGCTGATGAATAATATCACATTCTAGTGTGATCAGAAGTTACAGTAAAGGTCATTTCCATATTCTAATGTTTGGGAGCAGAGCTGTGTGTTTTTGTAAAATATTTAAAAAGTAATGCTCCTTAGACATTTACATTTAGAGAACATATTAATGTATTATTAATATAATGTGTTCCCTTCAATTTAAATGTCTTGGTCTGAAAAAAAGCCTTAAATGTACCTTCATAAATCCCGCAGAAACCCTGTGTAATCTTGAGACGACACCTTGAGAGGGCGCTGTCGCTCCTCAAACTCATAAACTGACAGAAATGAAACGGAACCAACGTGAGAAACAGACAAGAGTCGAATTAAGAGCTCAGATTCATTAACGGTATTTACTAGGACTCATATTATGGTTAGTGATCTAAACACCCCACTAACCCGCACTAAACTAATAACATGTAACTCATCTAACGTGTTAATTCAAAGGACACGATGCACTGTTTATTAGGAAAAGTGTTCAAAGTTTCTAGACTTGGAGGATGATACAATAACTATAATACGCTTAAAAAATATACATTTGTCTTGAATGACACATAGTATAACAAATTGCCCCAAACACTGGATAATTTTTGTACACTTGTGGTATCCCTGGTCAAACATGTCCAGTCTACAAAAAAAAAAACAAAAAAAAACTTCTTATGCTGTATTATTATCAAATATTGGATTCAATCGTTTTATCAACTTTTTTTTCAGCTGTTTTCTTTCAGTTATCACTGGTTGACAAAAAGATTGGATTCGAGATTTGGTGATAACAGAGCAATATGAGAGATCTACAAGGCAGGGAACACCAAATTAGGTAAAGGATTTCCAGCACAGCAAGGGTTAAAGCTGATAAATGATTGAAATACCCCTCATGAACTGAGTAAATGTAAAGTAGATCTGAATATCTAAACATTTACTCTCATTATACAGTCTGTATCAAAGCATGCTGGGAAGTTCAGATTTTCCTCTTTGCATGCAATTGTTAATCGTGTCCATATGACTTTTTGGATATAATTTTAGACAAAATGAAGCGTTGGAATTTTAGACATTTATTTTGGCAGGTCCAACTCAAAAAAAATCACATAAGTGATATTTAGAGATTTTATTAAGGTAGCATAGTTATTTATTATTGTGATATTTACAAAGCCACTGAATATTTTTTTAGTGCAAGCAGATGGGACATGAGTGCATAAATGTGTTGTGGTGTCTGTAGGAAATTGTCATGTAATGCAACAAAGCATCACACTCATGCACATCTGTCATAATTATTCACATCATAAACACTGCAACTAACCTTTGACAAATATGAACTTTTTGAAACAGTTTCTTTTTTCAATGCAGATGTGGGAAGCGTGCCGGGTGGGCCTGACTTTTCCATGTTTGAGAAACACACTTTACATCTACACCTCTGTCACGTTTCAGAGGGAAACATCACCTCCTTCACACGAGCAAACAACAGTTACTGACTGACTCACAAACGAGACTTCACAGTCATTTCAGTCGTTTCATTGGAGCAGCACGCCATATGAGAAATGCTTTTAGTTCTCTGCACTCAGACACTTTTACCAGAACTATTTTTATGGTACATTTCTTGATGTTACACACACACACACACATATATATAAATATATATATACATACACACACACACTTAAGTAACACTTCGAAATGTCTGAATGTTACTGCATTAGATCGCAAAATATCAAACCAAGACAAAACAAGCACACCATTCAAACAAAACATTTGACAAGAGAGGTGAAACATAATTTCAGTGTTTGAGTGATATTTGTAGTAAACAAACATCGCTGTACATGTGACACGAGCAGCAGACAGGAAGTGGTTTTTTTAAACTGAATAAAAATTCTAATTGGAGCTTCAAATGCTACGTGCTTGAGACAGACAACAGTTTGAAAAAGGACTAAATGTCATTTTGAACATCACCGACTAAACATGATGCATGAACACTGGCGAGCGTGACTGTATTTGGGCCTGACAGTAATTCTAAAACTGAGCGGGATCCGTATGGGTTTGACACACAGCCAGTCACAGACCTGCGTCACTGCTCTTATCATCATGTTTGATCAAGGTCATTACGAACTGACATGCAAAGCTGAATCAGAAATTACGTTCGTTTTTTAGAGTGATCTTACTAATGTGCCTTGTGATTCCAGAGCTCATTTACATAGATGGACATTTGAGTGCAAAAAATATGTGTGAATATATGTCCAAATTTTGATGTATATTTTAAATACATTTTAATATATAGAACTTAAACTCTACATTATATACAAGATATTACATATATATAAATAAATAAAATTGTATGTATATTACAAAATAATTAGCAAGTATCTTTTTAGCCTGAATATTGCCGAATAATTTAGTATTACAAAATAATAATAAATAATATAAAGTTAAAATATCTATTGATTCACCCATATAAACAATATAGCAAACAAATTGTTTTTTTTCCACCTCAAAACTGATCTCATGTCAGTGAGTTACGATGGGGTTCATCACCTATACAATAGAAGAAGAGAAAGTCACTTAATGTAGTAAATGAAACTTAAGAGTGAAAGTACAACTTCTCATTAGAACACAGACAGAAATAACTTCAGTGCTCTAAAGAGAAATGAAGGACTGAAATAATGCAAAAATAAATAAATACATTAATTGATTAAAAACAAAACTTCAAACCAATGTTTTGGGTTCTTTAAAACACACTTCGGAAGAACCAGAGAATTGAAGGTTCTTTATAGAACTTATGAAGGTTCTTGAATTAGAAACAATTTTGGCTTTTAAGATCTGGTTTAGATTCAAACACATTTGGGCGCGAAAGCAGGTGATCTTTGTCTCCCCTCCTCAGTTTTGAGTTCTGTTGGGTTTAACCACAGATACATAACAGCGGCTCACTACGTAGGCTGTATTTGTGCACTTCAAAGTGTTTCAGGTTTGCACCCGAGTTTACACCCTAAATAAAACATGGTGCAAAAACACACCTACTCAGTAACAGATCCAGTTCAAAACAGCAAGTCAGCATACGATCGAAAACCTTTTACATACAACTCACATAAAATCCTAATCACGCAGACTGAATGCTGGCTTAAATAGAGTTATATAATGCACGTGTCTTCATGGGTACATGCTCTTTATTTCTTATGTTTAATTTGTGTGCGCATAAAATCTAGTTACGGGCTACTAGAACTTGTTTTCATCATTTAAAAGCTAACTGAAACTAGCTCAAGCATGAAAATCCTCATGCTACACTAAAACAAGCTTAAAGCTGAGTTTGTAAAGCTTGATTGATAATCAAATGAAAGAGATTTGAAGCTCAGATCCACACCAGCTTCCTGTTTCAAGATCGACCGTTGAGTCTCATGAGTCTCGTCACACTCAGATTGACCTGATTAAAAGCACAGCTCACTTTCTACTCTACAAAAACTACCAAAACCTTCACTTTTTTTTGTGATATCATCTTCAAATTCAGAACACAACGTGTTTAGATTTATGTCTTTGATTTTCATGCAGTTTCAGAGTAAAATGTTTTGTAAAATACATATTTCATATAAACATTTTTTTCAATTTAAAAATAGTATTTTCATAATAAATTTAAATTTCTTATTATTGCAGCCTGCACTGCAAACTGTGCTGAAGATGTAGTCATAAAAGTCAGGCAACACAAACCTGCTTCATGATTTGAAACAATATCACTCATTAGAAAATAAGAAATTGATTTTCTTTTTATTAAGATATTCATTTTGTTAAGGAAAATGACTGGAAAAGTGTAAAGAATTCAAAAATGTGAAAAAGTGTTTATCATGTTCAGACAATAAAGTGTAGTTTAAAACCACAATTAATGGTCTGGTTTCTATAACTTTCAATTAGAAGCAAAAATCTGCCTTTAAACTTGAAAGAAATAAAGATTTAAAATGTATCACGATAATATGAATATGAACATTTTTTTTGCCCATATTGCCCAGCCCTATGTGACATCAGTGGTTTGACCGTAATTTACGAGAATAAAATGACAATATGACAAAATGAAAGCTAAAATGACAGTCTGAATCACTCCAGGCTAAAACATCACCTATCAAGCAAATCAAACCACATTATTAATCACATTGTTACATCATATCCTCCAGTGAGAGGAAACACACATGCACACACACGTACAATTGGTCAACAGCAGGATCTCTGAGTGTTTCAGTCACACAATCTTCAGTTTAAAGTCAGACACGTCAGACACTCATCATGACACGTCTGCCAGAGCGGCTGCCGCTATTGGCCGGTTCCTTCTATGGCCATATTTGGAGACGTGCACTATTGAGTGCAGGTGACTGATTTAATGAATGTGAGTGAACAAAACTCATCTCTCAGTGTGGGTTGTCTGAGCGGTTTTAGCATGAAAAACAAAATCTGTGATCTTTAATCTGCGTCTTACTTGTTTTATGTTCCAGCAGGTGAAAATAGTGCATCTAAACACTTAGCAAAGTAACAGCTCACTTGCAAGACACCTTTTAATTATTTTGTAATATTCAGGCTAAAAAAAAAAAGACACTTGCAAATTATTTTGTAATATTTAATGATTTTGTCATATTCAGGCTAAAAAAACCTTGCAAATTATTTTGTAATATTAAATGATTTTATAACATTCAGGCTAAAAAAAAAAAAACAAGACTTGCAAATTATTTTGTAATATTAAATGATTTTGTAATATTCTGGCTAAAAAAAAAAATCAAGACACTTGCAATTTATTTCGTAATATTAAATATTTTTTTCATATTCCGGTTAAAAAAAAAAAAGACACTTGCAAATTATTTTGTAATATTTAATGATTTTGTCATATTCAGGCTAAAAAAGATGCTTGCAAATTACTTTGTAATATTAAATTATTTTGTAATATTCGGGCTATTTGAATAATTCTTAGATATATTGATATTTGTTTGTAAATTCACTGTAAAGCTGCTGTGAAACAGAAAAAGAGTGTCATGCATTTAGAACAACTTTACTGATTTTTGCTTTAGTAAACACAACTAATAAACATTAGAAGGCGCTAATAGACGTTCTCGCTCTCTCTCTCTCTCACGCACACAGCATCTCAGAGTCATGTTTTAAAAGCAGAGGAAGTAAGAAACGGTGACGCCATCATTTGCAAAACACTGGTCAGCGGTCGGTCTTGAGGACAGTTAAGACAGAGGGAAAACAAATGAAGGGAACAAAGACACACGGGAGGAGAAGCTGGTGCCAAACCAGATAAGGTCTATCAGTCTGGACAGAACAGCCTCGCCGCCAGCCAATCAGCTTTCGGCACGAGCACAGGTCACTTCCTGTTCAGACAGATCTATAAGTTAACCTGTTACATGAGCAACCACAGGTGTGAGAATCACATTAACTATCAACATGACCACAAACACAAGACTGTCTTCAATAAATCTATTGATTTAACGTTTCGAACCCAAGTGTGATACTTGATTTGTTTATATATATAGATCCTATATGCGTCCAAATAGGCAGCTGTATGCATTAAAATCAACATGCAACTCATTTTACTCTCATAATGTGACATAGAGTGAAAATAGATGCTCAGCAAGAAAAACATGATTTTATCCATCTGGAATTAAATGGATCATGAATAGTTAACTGGCATTAAAGTACAGCATTAAAACAGCCACATAAAACAGTGAAAAATTAGCTGAGTATTGGTTAACACTAACCAAAATGGTTTTACAAGTGGAGAGAAACATTTTTTTCTTCATAATAATTTGCACTAATGCACTAAAAATAGGCATTAAAATGCCTAAAAACAGGTTTAAGTTGGAGTTGTTTTAACAGTAATTGCTGTAGATGGTATTCTGCTTCTATATGGACTCTAGGAAGAGAAAAAGAGCCCGAAACCCGCCGTCTGTGACGCAATTAGACTTCAGCAGCCATGAGAAAGTGGCAACAGACAAACTCTCACTCTCCTTGCACTTGGTTGACTTGTGTTTTCCTCTTTCTCTTCTTGATATGTGGGGAAAAAAGACAAAACAGTTGCTTCTCACAGCATCTTCATCAGTCTATTTAGCATCATGATTGTCTTACTGACCTGCATGTTGTGTGGTGTGGAAACATGAAAGTGCATTTCCTGCTAGATTAAATCGTGGTCGATTTTAAATTGGATACAAAGCTTTTTATGTTTCTCATTAGCCATTTTCTGCTTACTAAAATTCTATTTGACATTACGTAAACTTCCATTTTCAAAGTCTTAACTATATTTGCTACAGGGCTATTATTGTTAACTAAAACTAAAACCATAAAAACATTTTGTTACTTTAAATAAAATAAACATTATTACATTGAAATGAAATAAAATATAAAATTATTTTATTTAATCTATTTGAGCTAAAACTAATAAAAACTATAAAAAATAAATTTATATTAATTGAAATTTAAAAAAATATAATTGATTTTAGCTAAAACAAATAAAATATTGTATTAAAATGAATGAATATAAAAATGGAAAACTGAAATAAAATATTAAAAATTATTTTACTTCAGCTATCTCAGCTAAAATAAATGAAATAAAATACATATTTTATTAAAGATCAATTATTAAAACTATATAGACATACAAAACTAACAAAATTTGGAAAAACAACAACAAAATTACTAAAACTTAGAAACTTTAAACATACTTAAACACACTTAGCCCTGTGAACAGCATTGTTCTGTACATTTCAGAGGTTTCAAATTAATATTTTTAATATTTACTTTTAACATAAAATATCTTAATATTTCAATATATTTAATATATACCCAAATGTCTAATGTTAAAACAGTATTAATATATTTTAAATATTAAATATGTATTTTTTTTTTACACATTAAATTCTCAACACTTTTTCCTCTTTTAAAAGACAAAGGCATTGAAACTGGCGGGTAAATGTGTCATAGTGAAACCAAACGAGACGCAAGTCAACTTCAGATCACATCTCTCTCACCACACCTTTTTCCACTCTGCTTTTTATAATTGTTGAAAAACCATGTGGCTCTGACCTCAAGCGCACACACACACACACACTTAAAAAAAAAAAAAAAAATTTAAAAAATCCCCAACTCGGCTCTCGCTGTGTCAGGTTGTCATGGTTGCAAACAGACTTTGAAAGGCTGGTCTGATAATGTGAGCTGGGGAATTGAAACCCGGCCGGTGTTCCCTGTATGAAAAGAAACGCTCAGGCCTTCAAACCCAGGCTATATCTGATGCCCTTGTTCATATACAAAGAAGAAAGAGAAGGCCGATGTGGTTTCATGCTGATTTAAACCTGCAGCATCATGTGCATGTCAATAACCGCTAAAGCGACAGAGCAGACCTTCTTAAAACCACATTGTTCCAGTGATCGGAGTTAAAAATCACATTAAGACATTATTCATCTCTCAGTATATTCTCATTAATCGGCTCATCTTCAACCGCAGCTGTAAGACTCATATGCACGCATGCAATCATCAAAATACATCCGACAGCAACATGCCACAATTAAATGCTTTGTAATTAAATAAGCGACTGCATGCATGCACAGTTTTTTGCAGGTGTTGCACACAGGAAATAACCCGCTTGAGTCGCTTCCTGTGCCTGATCACATCAGATCTGCATTTCTCCTCTTTTAGTCAACTTTACTTCATTTTAGCACACTTTCAGAACTTAATAACCTGGCTGATCCACTAATAAGCTGAGCGTTGTGATCTGGATTCTGCTTTGAATGCGATCCCGGTCAGTCACTCCTGGCACTGTTTCTCCCCCACGCTTTCCTCACACATAATCTTGCCTGGGCTGATAATTCACTTCCCTCTGATGGGGACTGAAGAGACACGCTTTGGCGTTTCCCCTCGTGTTGCAACTGTTAAGCAATGGGAGAACAAACCAAAAGAGCTCAGGACAACAGAAAGCATGATAAGGCTGAACGCTGACCGGGAAATAGTCATTAGCATATTTCTGTTCATTTTAATGTCCATTTCAACCATTTTACATGAACGTTTGGTGCCCCACTTTTAAATATTTGGTGGCATCCTTAAGATGAATCGTTTGTATGTTGAGATGAATCATTTGTATTTGAGATAAATCAATTGTATTGCTTGTATTTGAATTTAAATTGCTTGTATTTTGAGATGAATCACTTGTATTTAAACATGAATCACTTGTATTTTAAGATGAATCGCTTGTATTTTAAAATGCATCGCTTGTATTTTAAGATGAATCACTTGTATTTTAGGATGAATCATTTGTATTTGAGATGAATCACTTGTATTTTAAGATGAATCGCTTGTATTTAAAGATGAATCGCTTGTATTTTAAGATGAATCATTTGTATTTAGAGATGACTCACTTGTATTTAAACATGAATCACTTGTATTTTAAGATGAATCGCTTGTATTTTAAGATACACTGCTTGTATTTTCAGATGAATCACTTGTATTTAGAGATGATTCACTTGTATTTAAACATGAATCACTTGTATTTTAAGATGAATCGTTTGTATGTTAAGATGAACCACTTGTATTTGAGATGAATCATTTGTATTTGAGATGAATCACTGGTATTTTAGGATGAATTGCTTGTATTTAGAGATGAATCGCTTGTATTTAGATGAATCATTTGTATTTAGAGATGACTCACTTGTATTTAAACATGAATAACTTGTATTTTAAAATGCATCGCTTGTATTTTAAGATGAATTGCTTGTATTTTAAAATGCATCGCTTGTATTTTAAGATGAATCACTTGTATTTCAGGATGAATCCCTTGTGTTTTAAGATGAATTACTAATATTTTAGGACGAATCACTTGTATTTTAAGATGAATCGCTTGTTTTCTTCATTTCTTTGGATAAAAGTGTCTGCTAAATGAACAAATGAATCTTTGAATAGAGCAAAGTAGCACATTGGTGAAACCGCCATCAGTGACTGACAATAAAAACCATGCTTTTTACTGTTCCCACTAGTTATTCATACAAACTTGCATTAACCAGAATTGAGACTCTTAAAGGGATAGTTCACCCAAAAATGAAAATTTTGTCATTTACTCACCATCGAGTTACTCCAAACCTGTAAGATTTTCTTTCTTCTGCTGAACATAAAAGAAGATATTTTGAACAATGTTGGTAACCAAACAGCTGACGGTACCCATTGACTTCCATAGAATTTTTTTTTTTTTTTTCCCATTGGGGACCAACATTCTTCAAAATATGTTTTTTAATGTTCCACAGAAACTCATATAGGTTTGGAACAACGTCAGGGTGAGTAAATGATCATTTTTTGGACAAACTATGCATTTGAGTTTTTAATACCTATTTATCGAGGCTTCCGTTTCTCCTGAAACGGCACCTGTAAAATAAACGCTGCATTCAAAACACGTCACAGCAAAGGAAATGCGAATACGTGAATACATGTGGACATTAGCATGCTCTTAAATGAGTCGGGGGTCAAAAAGAGCAGCGAATGAAAGAGAGGCGTGAGGCACTGACTGTTATGCCTCTTCCTGTGTGGTTGAGCACCACGTGGTTGGCAGCGGGGTTAAATACGAGCACTTCTCCTGTTTTAGGCCCATTTCTACTTGGGCTGGAGAGGAAGATGCCTGAAGAACCCTGCTAAGATCACTGGAGAAGAAGAAAGAGGCAAATATGGCACTACTGGGCTTGATCTACAGAGGTATGGATGTAATTGAGCCATAAAATACAAGTTCTGATGGGTAACGTATGGTTCTGGTTATATTGGGATGAGCAGGAAACAGGAAGCAATTTAATTTGTACATTTTGACTTTTTCTTGTTTCGTCATCAATGTACGTGATGTACGACTTTATGTATTAATGTTCTGCATAAAGTTTTTCACTGTAATGTTTGTGAGCAAATGATCACGTTGGAGTCTCCAATGATGCATGTAAAACGTAAATATTTCATCAATTTTTGGAATGCAACAGAATGCCAATTGTATTTCAGTATTATTTATTAACTGACAACATGAAGAACAGTTTTTAAAAGTAATGTATGTGCACCAGTTCCTGTTCAACAAAAATGCTAAAAGTGCTAAAAAACCCTACAATTTTTTCTATTATTGTAGTTTCAGCAAAAACAAAAAATGAGCATTTTTTAAAATAAATATCTGTAATAAAATGCTCATCTTCTTTTGAAAGGAAAAGCTTACTCATGTTGATCAAAATGGCTGCCGTCTGATGTGAGGAAGACGCTTGTCGCCGCCGCTAGCATTTGCGAATGACGCATTATTTTTTCTTAAAATTGATATTTTCAACTTGTTTTCAAAAATTGCCGTATAAACTTTAACGTAACTCAACAAAATGCATGTTGCAGCATATGTTTCGTACAACTAATAATTTAGTTCAATGAATTATTAATTGCAAAACATTTCTGTTTTGCATTTCATGTGTTCAAACAGCAATCAATCAAACTCGATTTCCTCAAACGTTAAGAGTTTGAAGTCTGTATAGAGTTTGGGTGTGGTTCACGAGCTGAGCAGAAGTGGAAATGTGTGTGTGTTTATGTGAAGGAGGAGTTTGAGATCTCCAGCGTTTCTCCAGAGGAGACGTGGACACCTGGGCATTGGGATGTACAGTGCAGTCATCCATAAAGTAGAAAGCACTACTAAACCCCTCGCCACAGTGTAGTGTTTCCTACTTTATGGATGAGTGTACTGTTGGCTGCTGGGAAACTTCACGCCGCTCGACGCAGAAGGACAGGAAAGAGAGAAAAGAGGAACTAGCTTGGTTTCGTAAAGCCGTGCACGTCTCATGGTGTCAATGTACATCCACATGAGACGGCGGCACGCTTGCAGAAACTAAAGCCGGGTTTCTCTGACTGATGTTGCTTTCAAATCATTGAAAATGTCTTGTATGATAACTTCAATAAAAGCGAAAGAAATAAAACACTTTTGTCTTCGAGTCAGGGTCATTATTGGTAACCAAAACTGAAACTAAAATTAAAAAACATTTTTGTCACCTGGAATAGAATAAAAACTTTTATTTTATTCAATATACATAAGAAAAAATGTTTGTTACTTGAAACAAAAATGTTAACTGAAAATAAAAACATTTTGTTCATTAAAAATTTTTTTGTTACTTGAAATAATTTTTTTTCAAAAATATTTCTCATTTTCATTTAACTTGATGTACTAAAATAGACTAAAACTGGAAAAAAAAAATACTGAAAACCATACAGACATACATAAATAAAAACTTCACTAAACATTCTAACTGAAATAAAAATGAAAATGTAAATATAAATATAAAACTGACTTTTATTAATAAAACTGTATCTATAACATACCTAAAATATTTATAATAATATACTAAAATATATAATAATATACTATAATCTCAATGATACTCCATCACAACAGAAACTCATTTTATGTGAAAATATACTTTATTTCTGTAAAAAGTCCATATTGCAACAAGTCTTGTCATTCACTTCAAGTAAATCACTACGACTTTCCCCACAAAGCAAGAAGCCCGTGTGACTATCCAAAAACATGGTTTCGGCATGCACAAAAGAACCCCAAAAATACTTTACCAAGAGAAGCTATATTTACAGGTGAGTTTCCAAAAAACGCATTACAAAAATGTACAAAAAAAACATCCTTCAAGACTGACACAAGAATAGAGTCTCGTTCTGGCTGTATGAAAATATCATACCTCAAATCGCAAAAATACACCGAGCTCAACGGCGCCTCCTCCGTGTACGGCCAAACAAAGGTACATGCAACTACTACGACACATAAACAGAATAAATAAGGCCGAGTATAGATGGAAACCCATCATGCATGCAGTCATTACAAACACAGCTGTAGTAAACTTGAAGTTAAGACTAAACGAGGTCTTATAAGGCTAGTTTTTATTATGGCCTAGGATACGCCTACTTGCAGTAGCGACGGTTATGATGGTAAGATCTGCGGCCTGTGCGTTCCTCAGCTTCACCGTGGCAGGAATCACAGCATGCGTCTGGATTATATAGTGCAGCGAGGGGAAAATCACCTGACTATTGATCTTGAGGGGCTGTACAGCGCATCACTACCCATTAAATGATCAAGGATGCTTGTTTGATGATGCACGCAATCTACAAGCATGCTAAAGCACAACTTTCTTTGTATATTCTGTTCTGTCAGTTCGAGAAACGGTCGAAACTTTCACCTACTTCCTGTCAGCGAGGACATTTGGGCTCTAGCTCCGCCCCTGCAAACGCCTGGCGTTCTGTGATTGGTCGCTGTGGTGACGTGCAGAGCACCTCAAGGTTTGGCAAGATTGTGTGGTTTGGACAGTCTCGCCTGAGAAGAGCAAGAGCTGACTTAAGACGCGAAACAGATGAGCGGTTCGACCTGAGAAATGATTTCACGTGAGCCCTGTAAGACCACAAGAACCAGCGGGTGACGCTAGAAAAACAAACGCGTTATACTGCAATGTAAAGTCGAAGGGTGTGTGGTGTTACGCTCACATGCTGTGTCTTTATTACGACGCTCCTAAAACGGAGGAAAAGAAATTAGGAACTAAGCAAGAAGAGTTAAGACAGAGCTCATGCATTCGTTTATAAATGAGTGAATTGTTAATGTCGCTATTGTAACGTGAGTTCCATGTCGATGAGTTTGAGAAAAGGCAAAGCAGAACTAAATACAAAGTTCATTACGAACAATAAAAGCTTCAGTGCATCATCAGATGCACAATATTACATTTACAGAGAACGATCAACATTTTCCGGTTCGATATGTCGTTTTTGCATGCAAACAACATAAATCATAAAGTTGAAACTGATAATAAATATGTATTGTTTGTTGTTTTTTTTGAGCAAATGCAAGCGTAATGTTCAATTTAAAACAAAGCCTAAGAATGTAATTGATTGACAAAATGAGCATAGAGGTATCGAAGCCCATTTCCGCTACTGAATAAAAAAATAAAGAAGGTAACTGCGACTTTTTATCTCACAATTCTGATCTTTTTTCTCAGAATTGCGAGATTTAAGCTTGCAACAGTAAGAACATTTTTCCCCTCAGAATTGGACTTTATAACCCGCAATTGCGAGTTTATATCTCACAATTCTGAGAAGTCAGAATTGGGAGGAAAAAAAAGTCAGAATTGCAAGATATAAACGCACAATTACAAGAAAAATATCAGAATTGTGATAAAAAAAGTCAGAATTGCAAGATATAAATGCGGAATTACAAGAAAAAAGCCAGAATTGCAAGATATAAATGCGGAATTACAAGAAATAAGTCAGAATTGCAAGATATAAATGCGCAATTACAAGAAATAAGTCAGAATTGTGAGATATAAATGTGCAATTACAAGAAAAAAAAATCAGAATTGCGAGAAAGGTCAATTGTGAGATATAAACGCACAATTACAAGAAATAAGTCAATTGCGAGATATAAACTCGCAATTACAAGAAAAAAATCAGAATTGTGAGATATAAACACAATTGCGAGAAAAAAATCTGAATTATGAGATATAAACAAACAAATGCAAGAAAAAATCAGAATTGCGAGAAAAAAGTCATAATTGTGAGATAAAACGTCGTAATTACCTTTTTTAAAATGTTTTATTCAGTGGCGGAAACAGGCTTCCACACAGTAGTGTGTAGAATATAATAAAACGCTATTTTCAGTAGAATACAATAACAGTACTAATGAAATAATCTGAAAGTGCAGAAAATATAGTGATATAGATATAAAAAGCTTTCGGCCAGTCGGTGATCATTCATATGTTCCCCAGTAAAAATGAATGACTTAATATGCAAAGGTTTGAGTTGAGTTCAGTCTGTACTGGTTTAACTAACCGGTTTGCATTATTCTACCTTTAACCGGATAACACCAGCAACATAAAACTGGTGAAGGGACACAGTTCTGCAGTCTTGGACCCTACTTGTAGTGCAAAATATTTTTGTAGCGACAAAAAATTGTCACCACCCTTCACTTTATTTTCCAGAATTCCTGGAATAGATATCACATATATATCACATCTCCTCTAAGTGTGCTCTGCCTTTCAGTGGATGATGCTTGTGAACACTAGCAGATGGTTAGTTCATGTCTAGATGCTGTTATATTGAAGTTAAGCGTTTATTTAGAATATTTTGCTATCTCTTTACTCTTCAAATGAGTATTTGTATAGCTTTTTAACAGGCATGAGCGCTAGTCACAGCTTTAATGGGTCCAAACCCATTTTCCTATTTGCACAAGTATTGCGATTATTTGCTTTTTTGAAAAGAGGAAACAGTCCGACAGACGAAAGCGCTGGTAAATCTGCATTATTATGGCAAAAATTAGAGAATGAGAAATATTCTCCTATCGGACGGACACACGAGAAAAAGTGCAATCTGTAGATCTTCAGGCTCACAGCTACTCCTTCTTGCTGGAGCCCAGCTTTCTGAAGAGCTTCCTGCCCTTGGAGAAGAAACCTTTCTTCTTTTTCTCGGGCAGGGAGGCGTCGGGGAACGGAGGGGTTGCGGGTGGAGACGAGCTCAGGGTCGGTTTCTGATCTGAGTCCGGCTCGGGGTTTGGTTCTGGCTGAGCTGGCGGATTCGGGTCTAGTTGAGAGGAGCTCACGGGATCAAGATGCTCAGATGATTCTGTCTGGCTCACCTAAGAGAAAAACAGATGAAAGATGAAGGTAGGCAGCTAGTTGAGATTTTTATGCCATGTCAGTAATTTCTACAAATAAAAGAAAAGAAAATGATTAAAAGTACACAATCTGTTTAAATGTACATATGATAAAGATTCTAAAACTGTTTCTGCTAAGTTCTTATTTAAAAATGTCCAGTCCATCAAAGAGCTAAGAGAGAATTAACTTTCTACCAGTTACATAAGAGTTGTATAAAATAAAATAAAATAAAATAAAATTCTTCAGCTTAAATTACAAGGGATTTAAAGGGATATTGCACCTAAAAATAAAAATTTTGTTAAAGCACTATAATGACTAACTGGAAATAAATAAAAATTCAAACAAAAGCTACAACTGAAATAATGAATGAAACCTAAAAAAAATAATACAAAATGGTAATAATAAGAAAAAGTAAAAATGACAAAAGCATGTAAAATTATTAGAACTGAAACTAGAAATTAAAATGAAACCTGAAAATATGAAAATTAAAGGTAATTCAAAATATTAATACAAACTATAATAGTATATACATAAATCAAAAATAAACCTAGGTCCCTAAACCTAACAAAAACAAATAATTTTTGGGGGGTGAACTATCACTTTAAATGCAAACATTCTGGATTCAAAATGACTGAATCTCTAAAACATTATGGTTCTTCTTTAGTGTTTTGTTTGACAACTTAAACCAAAGACTCTAAAACCTCACAGAAGAAAGTCATACAAGTTTGGAAAAAGAGGAGGGTGAGTAAATGATAATGTGTAATTTTTTGGGTACGCTAACACTTTAAAGCATGTGCATTGATTCTATAATTCATCTTCAGACACTCAGTATAATGTTCATGAGCCATTATATTTAGAGACGCTAGAGAGGGTTTGCTGCAGGTTGGGTCAGATCTATGAAACACTTACGGTCACTGTTTAAAGTGAACACCTCTCCTGTGCTTCTGAAAACCATGCAAAAATAAAAACAAACACATAAGATGACATGCAGAACAAAAGAGAGCTGGAGAAACTAATGCTGTTAATCAATGGTAGACAGAACAGAATGGAAAATACATGCAATGATCAACATTAATGCATGCAATAAACACACACACAGACGTACCTGTGAATCTCTGCGGCTCTCCGTCACCGTGTGCTCCGTCCGCACCGCGTCCTCTTCCGTCTCTGGAAAAGCTTGCAGGAAGTTGGACGGCACGAGGCCTTTGTGTCCATTGAGATCCCCCTGAAAACAACATGATAATAAAATAATTTTGTTACTTTTTGAGGGTTAAATCTGAAATGTCATGCTCGGCTTCTATAAACAGTAACGGCAATAAAGCCACGGCTTCTTTGATTTAACTGGTCATCTCGGTCATTTTGACACTGACGAGCGCTGACAGATTTCTGATCAGCTCAGGTATCTTGGCGTTGTACAGTATCTTTGCAGCACCGAAGTACAGTTATTATTATGCAACTACTTCGTGACTTATTATTCACCTCGGAAATGACTTCAATGGTGGTACGGCCATGAACGTGTCATTGCACAAAACTTTCAACCTATTTATTACGAATATACTAACAGACAGACAGAGAGAAACAGGGATAAAGAAACTCACATAGTAGAAGCCATCATCGTCCATGTCACCGAACACATAGATGATGTCGCCCGCGCTGAAGGTCAGTTCAGCCTGGAGAAATGGTACATTGGACTCACATGCTTTAGACTGTTTACTAGTATAAGGAGCTTTTTAGTCACAGTAATAAGGTCACCTCTATGTCTGCATTAGGAGAGCTCTCTCTCGGGTCGTAATCAAAGATGGCCACCATCCTGCGAGGTCTTGAGCTTCCCATCGGGCCGGCGGAGCGACTGAGGTCTGCGGGTTAAATGCAACATCTTAACGAGTGTCTTTAAAGATGCAGTGAACCAAAGTCAGAAATTAAGCAGCGCTCAGGGTGAAAATGACACAGAAAATGTCAGAAATGCCAGAAAATACATATCACCTGATATCAAATATTTGACAAAGTTGTTAAAACTCTATACTAGGCTTATCAGGTGATGGTTTGGTGCCTCTGCGGACATTGCAGTGATTGAATGTGAAGGAAACTCAACTCTCAACAACCTCAAAAAATGAAATGACAATTATATCTAAATCTATCATGATGGTTGACAATAAAAACTGAATAATCTAATACAGTGAACTGACAACTACTTCAAATGTATTCTAGCATTTTGTGCATTATTTACAGCTATATTAATATTTGCTGTTGATTTGATTTTATGATTAATTGCCATTATTGTTCAGACTGAGTATTTCAATTAATTGATTTAATTGAAATATTTGTTTGCTGTGAAATGATTTGGTTAGAAAAATAAAATCTGCAAAAAAAAGGCCATTATTAAAAAAGTTCATTTTTACTCATGTCATGAGCTTATAAAATATAGAATCTGTATATATATATATATACACACACACACCAGTCAAAAGCTGGGAATAATTACTGTTTAAAAAATTCTGTAATATTTTGGAGTATTATTACAATTTAAAATAACTATGTTCTATTGTAATATATTTTAAAATGTAATTTATTCCTGTGATGCAAAGCTGATTTTTCAGCATCATTACTCCAGTCTTCAGTGTCATAAGATTCTAATGGCTTCTAAATATTCAGCTTTGTCATCACAGCAATTAATTACACAATAAAATACATTCAAATGGAAAACGGTTGTTTTAAATTGTAATAATATTTCACAATATTACTGTTTTTACTGTAAGTCAGATACATATGCTATGCAAGTTTATTCAGGTAGCAGCTACCTGAATAATAACAAAATCTCTAAAGTCACAGACATATGAAAGAAACTCAATCTATCAGTCTCAGTCTATCAAGAATGCATGTAAATTGTGTACAACTAATTCTGCATTTGTGTTAAAAAAACTTCTGGTAAACCTACTGCATGATAAACAGACTGAACAGAAGAAAAGGCACTTAATGACACTCTTCCAGAGAAACACTGAAAGTACATGACAGAAATCACATGCAAAGTGAACCAAATCAAGCATGATGCACAGAAGAGATGAGCACAGCTGTCAAATGAGAGACTGAAGGATCATTAGTGGTTAGATCAGAGACGAGGGCGTGCAGATGCAGATTCTCCATCGTAACAGCATGCAGCGCTGCATCGGTACTTTTACATGCAGTTAAACTGTCAGTCACATGCGGCTGGAAACATGAGAGAAACACAGGACGGGACAAGAGGAGCTCAAACCTTGACTGGAGGAATCCATAGCGGACGTGTCGTCCCACACCGTAGCTGACTCCACTGGAAAAGGACAGAAGTGGGCAGGGAGGGAAGGGTTAGACACAATCTGATTGGCTGCCTGACCTTGATTGACACTCGGGCTCATGGGGAACAAGACAAATCAAACTAAACAAAACCAAATGAAACCAAACAAAATAAGCCACAGTGCTTTGAGGTTATGAGTGAAGCGGTTATGAGCCACACACACACACACACACAAACAAACAAAAACACACTTCAGGCAGTCAGCTTCAGAGAGATGGTGAGTTGACCAAAGGGGGTTGTGAGACCAAACATTAGAAACACTAATTTAAAAATATCATGCCAGGTTCAATACAAAATTAAGTTTGACAGCATTTGTGACACTGTCAATGAATTCAAAAATATTTTTATATATCATTATTTATTTATATATTATTATTATTATTATTTAATTTTCAGTTTCTTTTTTCTAAAAAGAAAAACAGCATTTGTGTCAAAGTCCAATATTACAAATTATTTTATATTATTTATAATTATTATTATTTTAATATATTATTATTATTATTATTATTATTCATTTTGAAATAACATAATTTGTGAAATATTCAGTTACCACCTACCCACTTACATTACTATTAGTTTAATAAATTATTTATTTAGATTTTTTTTTTAAAATTATAAATAATTATTTTAATGTATTATGTATTATTATTATAGTTTGAAAAAATTGCATTTGTGAAAGTCAATTACTAATTTATTTATTTACTAAGTGTTTTTCAGCTTATTTATCAAAAAATAATTTGTGCAATGATGTCAATTACTACAAAAAAATAAATAAATTACAAAACTTTTTTTTTTCATATATTTCACTTACAATGTAATGCAATAAACATTATACACTATATTGCCAAAAGTATTGGGTCGCCCCCTTCTAATGAACAGGTTTGACTACTTTAGAAATTTCTATGAGTACAAATCTTAATGTTAAAGCATATAATGATATTCTAGGAAATTGTGCTTCTAATATTATAGCAACAGTTTGGACAGGACCCTTTTCTATTCTAACATAACAATGCCTCTGTGTATAAGGCAAGGTTCAAAAAGAAAATTACTGATTCAGTCAGTGTGGAAGAACTTGACTGGTCTGCATAAAACCAAGTCCTAATCCCAGTTTAACACCTCTGGTATGACTGTAAATGCAGGCCTTGAGCCAAAAACTCAAATGACTTGCCAACACCAATGACTTGTACATACACTATATAGACAAAAGTACTGGGACACCCCCTTCTTTAGAACAGAAAAATACACTTCCAAATCTGTGGCAACAATGATGGGAACATAATTCATGTATTTAAAAATTGTATTTCCATCTCTGTTGCAACAGTTTTGGAAGTGTGTAAAATGACAATGAATTATTATCTACTCTCTCTACACACACGACTGCGTGTCCTCTCACAGCTCCACATCTATTATCAAATTCGCTGATGATACTGTGGTTCTGGGCCTCATTTCCAACAATGATGAGACCGCATACTTGGATGAGGTAGAGAGAATTACATCATGGTGCCAGGACAACTGTCTCTCTCTGAATGTGAGCAAAACTAAAGAGTTGTTTGTGGACTTCAGAAAGAGTCAGCAGCGGCCCTACACTCCTCTTATGATCAGTGGGACCCCTGTGGAGAGGGTGAGCAGCTTCAAGTACCTCGGTGTAAACATCTCCGAGAACCTGACTTGGACTACACACATTCAAACACAGGTTAAGAAAGCCAGGCAAAGACTGTACCATCTGCGACAGCTGAGGAAATTCAGGGTCTCACCAGCAATCCTGAAAACTTTCTATTCAGGACCACAGAAAGTGTATTGACTCAGTGCATCTCAGTGTGGTATGGAAACAGCTCTAATCAGGACTGTAAAGCCCTGCAGAGAGTTGTGTGCTCAGCTGAGTGCATCTCAGGGTCTGCTCTCCCCTCCCTGCAGGACATCTACCTCAAACACTGCAAAAGCAGAGCTGTCAAAATCATCAAGGACTAAAATCACCCTGGTAACCGTCTCTTCACTTTGCTACCATCTGGTAAGCGCTTCCATAACCTGATGGCAGAAACTGAGAGACTTAGGAGGAGCTTCTTCCCCCAGGCCATCATGCTCCTAAACTCAAACTCGGTTTCATAACATCAACATGACTCCATTTAATAACCACTTATAATCTAATAAAGTTATTAATAATTATTGCTGCTATGTAACTACCCTGTACAACCTGTTGGGACATTCTTCTTGCACATTCCTTTTTATATTATTATTTAAGTCTACAGTATACTGTCCTGCACACTTATTTTTTTTTGCACATTTTACTTTATATTTTATTTTTTTATCTCTACCTCATTTATTTTTTATTTTTTATATTTATGTTTATTCTTTGTGTTGTACTGCATATATTTGCACTGTCCATTGAGCGGACCCGACTTACATTTCACTGCTGGTTATACTCTGTATAATTGTGTACGTGACGAATAAAAATCTTGAATCTTGAATCTTGACTGTACCCATATGTACAAGTTATTGGTGTTTGGTGATGAGTTTTTGGCTCAAGGTCTGCATTTACAGACACACCAGAGCCAGTGTTAAACTGGGATTAGGACTTGGTTTTATGCAGACCAGTCAAGTTCTTCCACACTGACTCAATCAATCATTTTCCTTTTTGAACCTTGCCTTATACACAGAGGCATTGTCATGTTAGAATAGAAAAGGGTCCTGTCCAAACTGTTGCTATAATATTAGAAGCACACAATTTCCTAGAATATCATTATATGCTTTAACATTAAGATTTATACTCATGGAAATTACTAAAGTAGTCAAACCTGTTCATTAGAAGGGGGCGACCCAATACTTCTGGCAATATAGCGTACATCTTCACCAAAGACTAGTGTGATTGATTCACTTACTGACTTCGTTTGCATTTCCCAAAGCAACCAGTGGTTTGTACAATCTACCTAAGCTTACGACGCTTTTGGAAAATGCAGCCCTGGTCTGTGAACATGACGTTTAAAACGTTTTTGAAGTGTTCTGCTTTTTAGTGGCCATTTGTGTAAATAGATTGGATATGATATTACTGATTAATACTGTTTTTCTCCATCAAAACACCCCTGCCCACATCAGCAGAAAAGATGTTATATTTTTACGCATTGTTTTCATAACAGTAGCATGCACTGAATCATGCACAATAAGACCAGGAACATTTATTTGGTAAATAATTAAAAGGTTAATTTTGATTTCATGCTGACTGTAGCTCAAAACTAAACCAATGAAACTAAGACCATCTAATGTTCGTGTCCCCCTTTGGTCGGAGATCCTGATGCAGAAGCAGAAAGCTGATGGGAGTGAGTTCAGCAAACGCAGGTGAAATCTCAGAGAGGAGGAGGAGACAGCGAGCGCTGACACACACCTTTCTTGGAGCGTCTAGGTTTCGGCGGTGCAGCGGGACGGCGTGGAAGCTGTGCGTGTAAGCGGGCGTCTTTATGACATTTAAACAGGATACGAGGAAAAAAAAGACAAGCAGCAGACAAGAATGAATGAGAAGCCAAAAGAAAAGCAAAACCTCACAAAACAAGGATCAAGCTGAAAACAAGAATAAGAAGAAGCATTAGCATCAGCAATGAGGCACCACAGTGAGAGAGAAAGAAAGAGCTGAACCACCACTGCAGAAAAGCATTCTGGGAAACAAGATCCACTTTTGCTCTTTGAACAGCTTACAGTGACCACAAAAAACACACATTACAACAACAGCACTTTGGCACTTTTGTAAAAACAACAAAGCTTTGTGATCTGAAATGAAACTGTGCAGACTGTGCAGACATAAACCAATGAAAGTTTGTTTCTGCCACGGTTTAAAAAATTCAAGTAATTGTGACTTTTTATCTTACAATTTAGCTTTTTCTCTAACAACGCTGAGAAAAAAAAAGTGGAATCATGAGATACAAACTGAGAATTGTGTGAGAATATAAACTCACAATAGCAAGAAAAAAGTCAGAATTTTGAGAGAAAAATTGTGATATAAGAATTGAAATTTGCAATTTGCTAGAAAAATCTAAATTGAGATAAAAATTTAAAATTGCAAGAAACTCAGAATTGTGAGATATAAACTTGCAATAGCAAAGAAGAAAGTCAGAATTTTGAGATAAAAACGTAGAATTGTCAGATATAAAGAGAATTGTGAGATACAAATTCCTAACTTGTGAGAAAAATGTTAGAAATTTGAGATAACTTAGAATTGTGAGATTCTAACATAATTGAGACATTAACTCGCAATAGCAAGAAAAAAGTTAACTTAAAATTGTGAGATATAAACAGAACTGCTACAAATTTGCAATTTGTGAGAAAATCTCAGAATTGAGATATAAACTCACAATGACAAGAAAAAAGTCAGAATTTTGAGATAAAAACTTAAAATTGTGAGATATAAACAGAACTGCTACAAATTTGCAATTTTGAGAATAGAAATAGAAATCTGAGATAGAAATTTAGAATTGTGAGATATAAACAGAATTGCGAGATATAAATTCGCAAGAAAAAATTCAGAATTTTCAGAGAAAAACTGATATATCAACATAACTGCAAGATATAAATTCGCAAATCCTGAGAAAAATGTCATATTTTTGAGACAAAAAGTTAAAATTTTGAGAGAAAAACAGAAATGTGAGATATAAATTTGCAATTTGCAAGAAAATGTCAGATTTTTGAGATGAAAAGTCAGAATTGTGAAATATAAACTCAGAATTGTGAGATGTAAACAGAATTGTGAGATATAAACACAGAATTTAGAGAAAAGGTCAGAGTTATGAGCTGTAAACCCAAAATTGCGAGAAATAAAGTCAGAGATGAAAAGTTGCAATTACCTTTTTAATTGCTTCTTTATTTTTTTTTTTATTCTGTGGCGGAAACAGGTTTCCACATAAACTGAATTAAATCATGAATAGATTCACGAAATGCAATGTGGAATTAAGGGGCACTGACTTTGCAGAAATGTGCTATTTTCAGTCGGCCATGATTCATTAATTTTTAAGAGTAAAAAATGTCCAATAATGAAAAGTTATTAGTATTTGGTTGGTCATGTAATATACATGGTAAAATAAAACTTCATTAGGTTTTTTTTTTTTTTTTTTTTTTTTTACATTATTTTGTGCTATTAATTTCTTTACATGCAAAAATGTAAAATGTTTAAAAAAAAATATTTAACTAATAAATGTCACTAAACTTCCAGCTAATTAATTACAGTGCATTAAGACAATTGTTTTGTGTTACAAGTTTTCTGAAATGTTGAAATATGCAAATGAATGACACATTATCTAATTAAATATGCACTCATTTACATATATATATATATATTTTTTCCATTTTAAAGGTTTTTACAAAGGAGATTTTGAATTTCTGTTTTTTTTTTATTACTCCATAAATCAGAAAATGCTGCCAAAAGCCAGAAAAAAATACATTTTCACCATGTTTTTATGGATAAAATGTTATATGAATCAGCTGAACAATATATAAATTAATTCTCAGTAAAACCTTCAGAATATAGATAGGAATAAAACTTTCAAGTTCGGTGTATGTAAGTGCTGCTGAAGTGGAGAAAAAAACAGGCTTTAACGATATGTAATGTAATTAAAATCTACAGACACAAATACATGAAGTGCAATAAAACAAACATTCAAATGTTTATTTTGGATGTTTTCTTTCCAGTAGTCTGAAAGAAGTCATGTTATGGAAGCAAAATAGTCTCAAAATCTCAAAACTGACCAGTGTATGAAAAAGCAATGGTTTTATCTCTAGTGTCTAAAATGAGAGAAAAACTATTGCATGTATCTTTATGGACTACAAAAAAGCACCACTTATCCACTGCTAAGAACCTGAATTCAAGGGAAACCCAAGTTCCTCAAAGATGATAGCTTGAAGCCTGTTTTAAAGCTCGTGCCTACAAGCGTGATTCCAGCTATGCTAAAATGTCAGCTGCGGCTGGATTTTTGTGGCTTTTTCTTTGAACGATTACAGGGAGTTAAGAGATTTATTTTTATTTTAGAAACATGCTCAAAATATGACCTTAAATAAATGTCAGTCAGACTACAGCTCTGCTCCAAAACCTAGTCCGTTGTCTATCTAGACAGCAGTTTGAGATCCTGATGCGAAGCCAAGCAGCAACATTTTGCAAATTTCAATAGAGTTTGATGATGGCATACGCACAGGAATCAAATAAGAACTAAAAGGACATTGCACACACAAATATTTAGTGAAACATGATATATGTTGGTGTGAATGCTGAGTTAGAGGTGTAGGTGTGTGAGTCTGATGCATGTGCTGATAAACGCACCTATCTTTTCCACTGACGGCTCTGTGGAGAGGAAGCCCTGCATCAGGAGCTGGTCTCTGGTCTCTTCATCATCAACCTGGATCTCTGAAACCATATTACACGGCACATAGCCACGACGGCCACCCGCCTCGCCTCGGTAGAAACCATCGGCATCTTTGTCCCCATAAACCTGCAGAGAAGAACCACTGCAATCAATTTTCTACAGGAACTTTATTAAGTTCTGAAATCATTATGAACAGCACAGTGGTATTCTTTGCTAATTATAATGAGAGCAATAAAGTTTTGTGGGCCACACTGGAGATGCACATTTTGTCAGCTAATGTGGGTGAGAACTGACAGTTTTTAAGCATTTCTTTCTTTGTAGTTTTAACTCCATAAAGCCTAATTTATCAAATTTCTAAGACCTCTAAATGACTAAAACTCTGTTGAAAAACCTGTTGCACACAATCTACTACATGCTGTCTGTTGTCTGACTGATGTTTTAGACTATTTTGCAAGTAAAAGGCCTTTTAGTATCACTGTACAAAAGTTCACCTTCAGCTCATGCTTCATGTGTCTTTTTACTGTCAAATCTTTACTGATTTTTATCACACAAGCATAAGTTTATCATTAGTAATATTTCAAGATGAACACTTACTGGACTGCAGCAACCTGTTTATTTGGTTATCCAGACATCTTTAAGTATCATCTTACTAAAAAATACTACTGGAGACACAGAGCGACGACTGATGTTAATATAATTTTATGTAAGTATCTACTATACTGTTATAAAGATCTCATTGATTTACATCACAAGCATCAGAATTTATTTTTTTTTTTTTCAAATATCAGTATCTGCACCAAACTACATATTTTTGCTTAGTTTAGGCCTCTGAATAAAACTGAGCTGTTTGTCCTCGTTATTCTTATTTCATATGAGCCATAAAACCCTGATGTATCAAACATGATACAAAACATAAAACATATATGCAAACTTAATATAAACTCTTCCATGTCTATTATTTACTATAATTTCACATGTCACACTTTATAGGCTTAAAGACAAATGCATGCATGAAAATCACAAACTTATATTCAACCGAGTCATACCTTGATAATCTGGCCTTCTTTAAAGGGAAGCTCCTCTTCAGCAGCGTCAGGATTGGGTGACATGACTGCAGGATCATATGGAAAGAGGGCAACAAAGACTCTCACCTCATTTTCTCCAGATGCTCTGGGCTCTGCAACACCAAAGAGCAAACACAAAATTTTGCAAAGTTTTGTTACATTTTTATGCGACTTTCCATGAAGAATGTGAAACATTATAGTCAGTAAACTAATGTTTGTTGTCTCCCCCGCCTGAAAACCATAATGGTGCGGCCCAGGCGTGTCCTTAAGTGAGGTAATCATACTAAAACCTCCTGATCCTAAGCCGCCATGAGCTGCTACAGAAACGTGCGCTCACGAGTCATCCACACAGAGCGAGAAAGACAGGAAGAGAGAAAGACACACAAATTTCTATTCAAACAACAAAAAACTTTGTGATTTTCAATATTGTTGTCATGGAAGCGATTAAAGTTACATATAATAAACAACACGAAAGATCCTCCACCATACCGTATTACATATAATAAAACCAAACCGGCTCTGATTCTCAATGTTGGCTGGTCAAACTAATGTTTCCCGTAGTGTGTTGTCACAAAAAAAAAAAAAAAAAAAAAAAAAAATATCACAATTTAGCACCATTCAACTGTGCTGATCAATCAATTGCTACATGAATTCATAAAAATGCAATACTGTAAGCCAGAAATTGATAAAAACGTCTACTAAATAAATCAATGCATTTACATATGTAAATAAATGAACACCAGAACACCACCCATAATTTTCCTGTGCTATTTATTGGACGTGCATGCAAGATAAAACTGCTGTTCTGTATAGTGGAGTCTGATAGCAGCACTCAAGCATCTGTCATGGTGCAAAGGTCAGCACCCTGAAGCCATCAGGATCAATTTCCTGTTTCTAGATGAGTTGGAAGAGGGTGGGTCAGGACTATAGTGTAAAAAAGAGATGTATAATCAGTGGTGCTAATAGGTGTCTGTCATGTTTGTGTTAAGCTCCAGCAGTGAGCATCTCATTAGTGAGGATCAAGACCATCTGTAGCAACAATCAAGGGCAGAGCAAAGAAAAGAGGACATTTCACAACCTCTGTGTGTCATATTTGAGGGCAAATATGAAGAAAAGGGAGCTACTTTTGGGAAAACCACCTTTTGGGGGCATCCTCTGTTTTTGGGGAAGAACTGATTAAAAAAAAAATATACTAAATAATATTTCTTAAATTGTAAAAGTGTAATGGTGGACTAGGCTACAAAGTGCGGATTTTCTGAGATGTGGTCAAATGTTGTCCACTTCCAAATATCTATGATATCATGGTTACTTTATATTACTTGACTGTCCATAAATGCAAATCTATGGGTTTTCAGTTAAATAAATTATACGTCTGATCACTTAGAAAAGTAACAACAACTTCCAAATATATTACATGCCAAACTTTAATACTTTGTGTTAAGAGGTTAACCCTAAGAACAAGCAGAATAACCCTAATTAGTTTTATTTAGGCACAACAGAAGTCTCAATTTAGACTAGGCTAGATACATGTGTTGGTTTGGTTGAAACTAAGTTTGGAGAAGAATGGTTAAGGGCAGTTTAAAGGGTGGGTTGGCACAACACTGAAATGGATAAATGAGAGAGAGAAAAGGATGTGATCTAAATAAGAGCTGAATGCAGTTCACGGTGAGAGAGAGAGACGGGGAAGTGAGAGAGTCTCACCTCTTTGTAGTCTAATTTCAGAGCGTGGCGATTTTGGAGTGACATCGCACCACATTGCACCTGGATCTGCCAACGATGCTTCTCTTCCACCTGCCTCCTGGTTTGAGAGAAACAAACAGTTAGATAACGACACACATGGGATACAGCCACTAACATCACGGTAACACTTCAGATTAGTGAAAACGTATTCACTATTAACCAAGAGTTTTCCCTCAATAAACTTCTAATTTGCTGCTTACTGATAGTAAGCAAGGTAGTTGTTTGTAGTAGTTATGTTTAGGTATAGGGTAGGGTTAAAGGATCTAGAAATTTGTCATGCAAAATAAGGCATTAATATGTCCTTTATAAATATTAGTAAACAGCCAATATGCTAGTAAAATGCATGCTAATAAGCAATTAGTTAATGGTGAATAGTGTTCCCCAATCTAACACCAGAGTGGAACAACTGCAACGTCACACAATCTGCATGTAGTACAACATATGAACACTAGGGGCCCCAGACTAGAACAATCGCTTAGGAGCCACTTGCTTCTAAAAAAACATTTTGTAATTTTGACAAATTACAGAATTTAGAATAGTCCATATTAAATGAATTGCCAAGCTAGCATTTGGAACATTTGCAGTACACAGTGTTCCTGTGTGCAGCTTACCTTGCTTAGCTTGCTACCTGTTAACCAAAAGGACTGAAACACTGTCTACACAACTATATACAAAAGCTTCTAGCAATGTACAACAGGCTGCAGTTGCATTGGCCAAACCTTTGTATCTGTGTTTGTGCACCTTCCTAGAGTGTTTAAAGAAGCCACATATCAACACGATATGAAGTTCTGGCATCTTAGGCTAATTGATTTGAAATCACTGTTACAAACTCTTTTTACTGAATTATCAATTAGCCTGGAGCCCTGAAATACACACACAAGTCGAAAAAGCCATTGCTCAAGCAACGTTTGATTCCAGATCAACAGAAGCAGCACTTGGGGTTGTTCTTCTTAGCAACACAGTGAAATTATGGCAACAAAGAGGAGATCCCTGTGAAAGCACAACATACAGTATCATACAGGACTTTGGTGTTGTCCAGTCTCTACTTTAACCACTCAAGCAGTCTTTGGACAACCTTGACAGTATGTGGGTCAAGAAGCATACCATCTGTATCAAGGAAAGTAGATGCACTAGAGCAAGAAAACCTATTAAGCGATAATGCACAGCCACAGTCTTAGCACAGCAACGTTTTAACTGAACACTGGGAAGAATAAGACGTAGGACAAATGCACAGAGCAATGATGCCAGCTGCACAACTACAAATACGAAGATGCCTTGACTAGAGACTGGGAGCAAGGGTGTAGGGTACACAATCAACTGCAAGGAGCAAGATGTACAGGCTTAAACCTTTTGCATCCACAGTAAAAATTAGTGTTGGAGAGTCACTGTGTACTTGTTGGAATCCCATTTGGCACAGTAGCCACTGTATGTGGTAAATGAATGCAACTGAAATGTTAGCTCCATGTAGAGTTGGGAATAGAGAACCACTTCTTATTCAAAACTAATGTTTTGTTTTTGTCTTTCAGTTCCATTTACAGGTTTGGAATATCTGCATTCTTCCTGGATAACTTAACACGAAATATATATATCACAGGTGCTAGAATGTGCAGGAATGCCATAATACTGTCTATTCCAAAAGGATTGTTATTGAAAATGTTAAGTACATCTGGAACCAGAATTGCTCAGTTCCTTAAGATTGACATTGCTAACTCCAAGAATACCCTCTAAGTCAGGGGTTCTCAACTCTGGCCCTCAAGGTTCACTTTCCTACAGATTTTAGCTCCAACCTTAATCAAACACACTTGAACCAGCTAATCAAGGTCTTCAGGATTTGTGAGTTTGATCAAGGTTGGAGCTAAACTCTGTAGGAAAGTGGACCTTGAGGGCCAGAGTTGAGACCCCCAACCCTAAACCTTCCAACTAAGATACTACAAGTTGGACAAATTAAGCTTCAGTGAACTGATAAGAATTCAGAAAGTCGGATGTGGGTGCAATCTTGCGCTCAATCTTATCTTTTAGGAAGCAAAAGGTTTTAGCCATCTCCTAAAGGGATGGGCAGGTTCTCAAAGAGAGCTTCTCAAGGGAAAGATGGCTGTGGTACAACAGGAGATGAATGGACAGAGGACAACCCACCCATGAGCGACTGCTTTGGGGCAGCTCTGGCTGGGGTCTGCATGTCGGAGGCAAGTGGTGATACTCATTGTTACCGCCTTCCACCCACCACTCCGAGCTCATTTGTTCTAACACCACTTCTCCAGGATCAAACAGTTGAGGCTCCTCGTCGTTATCGGTTCCATACTCTACGTCAATCTCTGTTGAGAGTCCAGTGGGCGACTTCACACGGTGTATGGTCTTGCTAAGTAAATACGGTCCCTGCCCTGTTCCTGAAGACATCTGGCTACGGAGCAAGGCCTCTCTCCTGAGTCGGTCACCATGGCCCTTGTGCGGTGTGCGGCGTGTAGCCACACTTACAGAACTAGGCCCAGCATACAGGCTACTGTCAGAGTCCACCTCCTCCTCATCCATATAGTTGATGGTGTCCACTGTGTCAGCGTAGTGCACTCTGGGTCTAGTTCTGACTGGCGCAGTACCTTTACACCTCACTACAGGCGAATCGGATTCCATTTTATGTCCATGATTGTGATGGTGGGGGGAATGTCGGCGACCCTCATGTGCACTCTGGCGGCCCTTGCCGGAAGTAGTCCGGCCTGGGGAAGGCCTACTGTAGGGTTCTGATTCGGTGTTGTCTTCTTCTTCTGTGACTTCTGGGATGCTGAAAAGCTGCTTGTTGTGGTAGGCCTGAGGGGGGAGCTTTATAATCCTCTCCAAAATTTCTTCATCGCTGTCAGGTTCCCACATTTCAGACTGGGATTGTTTTGGGAGTTACCAAAGTAGGAAACGAGCAAGGTGACAGATCGAGAACATACAGACGAGGGAAAGGTTTTGTTCGGTGTCAAAAGTGGAAAAAAGAACAAAACAAGGAAAAGAAACAAGAAAATTAAAATGTAACAGAGGAAATATAAGACCAGAAAGAACGTAAATGACAAGTATGGTTACGCTGTGTCCCAACAAGGTTCCACTTGTTAGGACAATCACAGCCAATCAGAATATGCTGGATTTTTAATATACCGTTATATTGAGCAGGATTTTAAACCAGTGACATTTCACTGTGAGCATGATTACCTGGTGCAATACCAACAAAATGTCCTAACACACTGCAATAGGACTCAACACTTGTCCAAAGGTTCACTGGGGAACACTACAACATTCACGTGCACATACATACCCTGCCTGTAGGAGCTGTACTGTAACCTCTGGAGGAGATGTCAGCGATAGGCTCAGAGTACAGATCTTCCTCCTCTTCTTCCAGTATATCAGACAGATCAGACCGACTGCTCTCCCCGTGGTAGTCTGGGGGAGGATCCATAAGACCACCAGCATAGACCTGATAGCATACCACAAAAATGACAACTTCAACACAGTTTTCTGAGACGCTAGGACAGGGGTGTCCAATCCTGCTCCACCTTTCTGCAGAATTAAGTTGCAACTTGCCCCAAGACACATGTCTGGAAATGTTTAGTAACTCCAAAGACCTTGATTAGACATTTCAAGTGTTGGAGCTAATCTTTGTAAAACAGTGGCCCTTCATGAGCAGGACTGGGCACCCCTGCTCTAGGACAACACATAATGTTTCAATTAATGTCTCTGCTGCTGGAATAAATTCATATATAACGGAAGGATGATTAGCTCTGAGGCCAATGGTAAGACACTCAAAATGAGTGCAGTCCAAAATTATAATGATTGAACGTGGACACACATGGTCTCCAGATTTGATTTTGCAAACTGACCTTTATTCGGGGTTGAGGTACTGGCCGCAGGAACTCCTCGATGGACACAAGTCTGGTGTTTTCCCTGTCCTCCTCGGGCTCTGACTCAAATGGTGATGGATTGGGAGGCCTCAGTGGGTGCGTATCTGGGATATCGAGAGGGTCTTTTCCTGGGATGTTGACTTTGGGGCAGGTGGAACTGGGTGGTGGTGTGTGAAGTTTGGCACGGGGGTCCTCCAAGAAGTCTGAGAGGGAGGCAACAGGACGCTGGCCTCCTGGGCTGTCTGTCTCTCTGCTTGGGTTCTGGACAGCAGGAGCCACACTGGACTGCACTGGCACTGATGCAGGTACACCAACAGGTGCAGGTATAGGTGTAGGGATGGGCGCAGACATGGGCACACGCATGGTAGCAGGTGCCGGCACAACCACAGGACCTGGCACTATCATGGACACTGGTGTGGCCATGGGTACTGGTGTGGTCAAGGGAGCAGGTACGGCCATGGACGTTGGTGTAGCAACAGGCACAGGCATGACCACAGGTGCAGGTGTAACCATGGGCGTAGATACGCTCACCTGTGGAGGGAGATGTTTTATTAGCTTACAACGATTACTACTCAATCAGATATAATACTTATTCCCAACCAATTTCCAATCTTAAACAGAACCCATACATTCCAGATCTCTGAACACCGACAATATATCTCAGCTAACTCAAGAAAAAACAAATCTACAGGTACTGTATATTAGGAATGAGGATAGGTTGAAGCAATGAATAAAGGTTAGAGTGGAAGATTACTGGTCTTAGGCCAAAACTGAAAGATCTGAATTTTAGTAGAAAGTCCTGGGTGTTTTCTAAACAATAACATTAAATGGGAAGGCTATATTACATATTTTATGAAGACATACAATAATTTTGTGGGAGGAACAGATCAAAATGTAATATCCACTGCAGTCCTAAAATCTCTTTTGTGTTTGAGTATTTTTAAATATGGCACAAGGAGATGCCCCAGGGTTATAAGCAGAGAGCCATTTTCAGTCTGTCCATTATGCAACCCTACTGAACAAATTTCTGAACAAAGTAATCTAGTCATACAGAACACTGTTATAATACTTTTTATGGTGCTCTTTATCATTTATGAATCTTGATGGCATAAATCCCCATTCATTTTCACTATACGGAAATGAGCAGGGTGGACATTCTGCTAAACATCTCCTTTTGTGTTCTACAGAATAAAGAAACCGGAACAACACATGAGTAAACGATGACAACATTTTCTCTAAAAGTATATGCTAATTACTTCTTATTTACACATACAGTAGTGAACTGTAGACAAGTAAATTTTTAGTTTAAACTCACCGTTGAGTTAGTGCGTGAGGCACATAATGGCAGTGTCTCCTGTGCTGGCATGGGTGCAGCTGATGTTGGGTTTGCCCAGGCTTCTACATAGGACACAGGAGACGGAGGCACCTCACAAGCGACTGCACTGGGTGTATTGACGTAGACTCCCCGAACAGGACCAATGGTGTGTTCGTCCAGTGTGGCAGCGTGTGGCAGAATGGGCGTTTTGGCAGCAGAGAGAGATGTGGCACAGACAGCAGGATCTGGGTTGGCACTGGCTGTGAGGACACTGGCGGTGGCTGGCACAGACTGGCATTTAGGCAATGAGGCACCGGACATGATGGCAGGCAATTTGGCGGGCACATTCACCGACAATGAGTCCACCGACTCACCAAATGCTGACATGGTCCGCACGGTGAGCTCATGGGCCGCCTGTAATGTCTGGATCTGAGATGGACCAATCAGAGCGCTGCCTGCTGTGGGTGACGACACCTCTAATACCTGCAGGCAGAGGTGAGAGAGTTTTACATGCACACTTATTGTAGAAATTATAAAGTGGACTTTTCAGAAGAATTCTTTGCTTTACCTTCTTCTTGTCAGCATAGATGGTATAGCCAGTGACACGTACACCATTGGACGTCCCAGCAGCATCTATAGTAACGGGCAGCCAGCTGATCTGAGCTATTCCCGGAGATGGGCCCTGCTCCAACTGCACATCCAGAGGAGCATCAGGAGGACCTGGAGGACAAGGGTAAGGGGCAAACCAAAGGATGTTGAAGTCAACATTAAAGGGGTCATGACATGAGAAATCAAATTTGACTTGATCTTTTGGCATATAAGAGGTCTCTGTACCATTAAAACATCCTGCAAGTTTCATAGCTTAAAATGTCCTCCTCATTATAAACAAACCATTTATTTAATCAATCTCCAAAAATGTCTCATTTTAGATCCAAGGGGCAAGGTGACATCACCTGGGCACATAATCACTGCCTCCTGAGCAAGACATCGACAAATAGTCGTCTTCTCACCATGGGCCCCGCTCACTGGCATTCAGTCACTAACGGCTGACACTTGATCATGCTGAATTCAAGTGTCGCGTCACATCAAAAGAAAATACAAATTACAATCACTGCTGGTATCTTGTCTACACTGGATACAGTAAAGAGATGCACATTCGCTTTCTGACACAGACCATATGCTTGAGTCTGTCGCCAATAGAATAGGACAAATGGAGTGAAAGAACGTTCGCTTTGACGCGTTTGACAGCTCGTTCGCATCTTTGTACAGATATCAGAAGGATCTCAGCATAAGGAACAAGTAGATTCTTTTTCTTGTTTCTTTTTAATGGCATCCTGGATCGTGCCAAAGGATAGAACGGAGCATTTTGTTTTGTGAACGAGGCACAGTGTCATGAAGAGTTCACAAAGAAACATTTGCTGAAAGATGAAGCGGAACTAGATCTGACTGCAGCTGCATCACAAACTGTAAGTGAATGATTTAATAATGCTTTGTCTGAAAATGACCGTTTTATTTTCATTATGTTGTCATAACACACATGCAGTAGCGAGGGGGGGTGGTTTCCTATGCAATGACGTGAGCCAATCATAACAGTGACTGATTACTGAGAAGCCTTAAAGGACCTGCCTCTTAAAAACAGGTCATTTTAAAGAGAGGTTCAGAATGAGTGTTGAAAATAAACATTTTTCTACATTTTTATTTGTTTTTTTTGTGCAAAAAACTTTATTAACATAAGTAAACCTCAAGGAACATATTAAAATAATAAAAAAAATCCATATCATGACCCCTTTAAATCAAAAAGGACTCTTTTAATACATGTTCCTAGTCTTGTTGTGAACATCATCAATGAATCTTTGCATCTCACCTGCAGTCAGGGTTGTGAAAGAGGTCACTGCAGTTTTGCGTTCTCGGCACTCTGGCGGTAGTTCCCAGGCTGTGCGGTGCGGCCTGGCCTCCACTTTAACATCGTAATGCATGTTGGGTGTGAGGTTACTGAGGCACAGTGAATAGCATCCCGCCTTTACCAGCTCACACTCCTCATCGTTCAAAGACACAATGTGCACATAGTTACTGTTGCTAGGCAGCCAGGTCAGGCTGGCCGAGGTAGCCGTTACGCGTTCAACGCGCAGGTGAGTCGGTGCCACGCACACGTCCCATCCAACTAGCATATTGCAACGCAGCTGATCCGAGTTGCCACGCTCCGTCAGGCACTGCACCGCGATCCGATACGCCTTCTGCGCCAAATCCAGCCTCTCCAGAACGGCCTTCGTTTGGGTACCAAATGGCACGTTAAGTCGCAACTCATGGTCCACGTAGACGTTATAGCTAAACACAGAACCCCAGCCGACCGGGACAAGCGGAGACTCCCAGCCGATGATGACACTCTTGGCTAACTGCTTGATTAGCGTTAGCTTGCGGGGGTAAGGCACAGTGTCCACCCCAACCTCCTCTAGATCCAAGTCTAACCCGTTAGTCAGCGGGACGGCCGCGGCAGGGTTAGCTTTGGCATTGTCACCGGGAGCCGAGGCTGTTGTGGAGGTCTCTGTCCTCTCGGAGGTGCTGTGGGCGAAGCGTAAGTGGTGTTGGTGCAGCCGCTCACTGCCGCTGTGGAAGCTGCTCTCCTGGAAGGAATTATGGGACATATCGCCAGCCTGGTGAGGGTGTGAACTCATGAAGTCGTCATCCGACACGCGCTCCACAAAGTTGGAGGGAACGAGGCCCCTTCTGCCGTCCATTAGCTCACCTACAGAGGGTCACAGAAAGATGGTGTAACACAATCAGTGTTGCCAAGTCCGCGGTTTTCCTGCAGAATTAGGCTGCTTTAACACTGTTGCTGCGGGTTGTTTTTCATGTCCGTGGGGGAAAGTGACCCTAATAATGTGATATTTAGGCCCCGGAATGCGATTTGTACTAGAGGAACCCCGTCAAAAAACCTGTATTTTACCCCCCACCCCCCAAAAAATATTTTACTATTCTTTACGTAAATCTGTGATTTAATTTTTTTTTACAAATTTAAAATATTAATAAAATATATATTATAAATATACATATATCTTCAGCATTTATGAAAAACAATTTTATTATTCATTACAAAAATCAATGATTTAAAACCTGTAAAAAGTAAAAACATAAATACTTATTTTTCAGATTTTATGAAAAGGTATTTTATTACTCAGTAAAATTTCTGCTCACTGTTTTTAATTATGATAATTAAAAATAAATACATATTCCTGATAAACTCCTGCGGGTCTGTTTTTTGTGCATACAGCACCTTTCTGGGAATTTGAACATTTAATTTTTTCTTGCTCCACACACCAGAGGATATACTGGCCTCATTTGAGTGGAACAATTCTCTTTTTTTAAATTAAAGAATAATAAAGTATTACAATGGTAAAAAATAAACTCACCCTCATAAAAGCCGTCGTCATCCATGTCTCCATAGACGTAAATGTACTCTCCTGCTGTGAGGGGCAACTCAACCTCTGGGTTATCATTAGGACCATCATAAGGATTGTAACTGCATTTAGAAAATAAAACAAGGCTACATTTAAAGTGTGTCATTTGTTTGATGTTAAGATACTTTCCCAATTTAATATGCAGAGACATCTGTATCATTCAAGTAAACCATTCAAAGGTTGATTTTCTCCATGACACTGTTGATGATCATGGCAGTTTAGCACATGCTGTAAGCTTGTAAGCAGAAATCAAAAAATGAAGTTTAATGCTGTTTACCTGTAACGTGCAATGAAGACCTGGAGTTTCGCTGCTCCTTTACTGACCGAATACGGCGCTGGAGAAACGTCGATATCCAGCTCCTCAACTTCACTAGCAGTGTCCACCTGAAATACACACATCAACACACACTCAGAATATTGAACAGATTGAAATAAGAACAATGAATGCATGAAACAGGTTTTGTGACTCTTTAAAACGTACATTTACCTGCTGACAATTGGGTAATGAGAAAAATTTGAACGTGCTTTAATCTGAACTAGTACGTCTCAAACTTGTGGGTTGTGAAAAACAGGCCATGAGTTCTAATGTGGTACCAGGGCTATTATAGTTGACTAAAACAGGATTTTATTTTTAATTGAATACTCTATACTCTCACAGTAAAAAAGGAAAGATGGTATGAAGTACTTTTGGTGAAAAAGGCCAAGTATAAGACAACATTCAACTCTACAACCATTAGCATTTTAAATAGAACTTTTAGATGAATTTTATAGCTTTTTAAAAGAGTTTTAAGGAGGTTCTATGTAATATTTTTGTTTATTTTAGAATTATTGTTGTGTTGGTGCATTTTTTGTTGAGGCTTTGTCTAAAACAATTGTCTACCTCATGGGGATAGACAAAAAGGCATTTGAATTTAAATTTGAAATTGAATTAAAAAAATATAAAAAAAAACAAACAAAAAAAAACAATTATTTTATTTCAAAAAGTTGTCAAGGAAACATTTCTAATTTTCATTTAGTTTAAAACGATTTACTAAACTCAAACTAAAATTTTAAAATTAAAATGTATGGTTTAAAATGAACACTATGGTACAGCAGGAAAAACACTGCTAAATATAAACAATATAATGCAACCATATAATTGTGCATAGTTAGGATACTAAAATCAAGAGGCTTTTAATGGAAAGGAGAACACTTTCCAGATGTTTTGTTGTTGTATATGGTATCAATCTAATTACAAAGATATTAGCACGGACAGATTGCTTGACACCCTCATCTTCAAAAAGCATTAGCAAAACTCAAAGACATTTGACTAAATCGCTAAAAACCAACAACAAATATGCACACATTATGCTCATTTATCTCATATTATGCAGCACATGCAGAATGTCCATTTTTAAATAGTAATAACAGATCTGTGGTTTAATAAACTTGCAGAGTCAGCTGCTGAAATCATCTAAATATAGTGCTGCTGTGAGTAAGAAGTAAATGGAGTCATGTAGGCAGTATTTATAGCTGAAGGGTAAAACCTTTTACGGATAATCACTTACAACTACTACAACCTTCATAATCCAGCAGCACTGCTCAGGATTATCTCACTGAATATCAGCTTTAGACAGCTGCACACACGCTCTGACCCAGGAACAGTTTTTAAACTTTACAGCTAAAGCTCAAACAAACACTCCAAAAGTAAACTCATTCATGAAATCTAACCCAGACAGAACCAACAAATGACCTGCATTCTAGATGATTCGACAAAAAAATAGTGCAGCAAAACAAATATCTCTGTGTCAACATTTATAACTTTTTTTATTTAGCTGTTTAAGACATTTTGAAGTCCCAATTCATGTCAAAAAGGTTACCGAGCCCTGTAGTATACAGATGCACTTATAAGCAGTAATATAAGTAGTAAATAATACGTAATATAATTACGTTTTCATTTTTTCATTTTATTTATTTGATTATTTATTTTATATGCCTGTTTTATATATTACATACACATCTTTTTTTAACTATTATTTATTACATTTTGAATTAATTTTTATTTATTACATTTTAAAGTTTGAGCCATTTCATTGTTTTTGTCTTTTTTTAAATATTGATATTTGTTTGTTTGTTTATTTAGTCTTTTTTATTATGTCTATTTATTTATATATCAGTGATATTATATATCAATGCCTTGAACTTCTACTATTTTTGTTATTTCTTTTTAAAAATGTCTGTTTAGCATTTTTTTTTTTTCCGTTCTCATTTTAGTGATTTTTAATGATTTTTTTAAAAGTTTGCCAACCCCTGTACTAGACACATGCACTTGTGAGTTTTATTGTAGTGGTATTAATGCATTATTATAGATTTTTGTTATATTATCAATTTATTTAACCCCCCCCCCCCCAATTTAAAAAAAATATTTTTATGTAATTACATTTTTATTTCAGTTTTAGTCACTCTGTTGTTTGCCTTTTTTCTTATTTATTTATTTTTTAAACATTTTATTAGTTTTTTATGGCTTTTTAGTTTTAGTACTTAAAATAAATAAACAAAAATAAGAAATGTTGCCTTGGTAACTAACTAAAATAAAATAAGTTTACATTTTTATTTCATTTCAGTTAACATTTATTTCAATTACCATAAATATATAAAAAAAATTTTTAGTTAACAATAAAAACACCAATCCAGTTGTCTAATAAACCTGGCATTGTATATTACAAATATTGGCTGTTTTTGCATCTGCTAAATGCCTACATGCAAACACTGGTAGCTCCTCTCACCTCATGTGTAGGGCTGGCCTTTCGGGGGCTGGCCGGGTGGGATCCGGCAGATTTGGGTGAGAGGTGAGCGGTCTCAGATCTGGGTGGTGTAGGGCTGGACGTGGAGCCGGACTTCACGCTGATGGCAGGGAGCTCTCTGTGTTTGACGGTCGGTGAGCGTTCGGGTCGTGACAGTTCAGCCGCGTGTGGAGTGGAGCCCGTCCGCAAAAACGCAGCCACATCTAACATGCAGAGAAATGCAACTTACAATAATGCTGATCATAAATGATGCTTATAATATAATAAGCTTTATATTAAATTGAAATGTCTAGAGTATGTCCTAAGGATGCACCGATATATCGGCCAATAATCGGTATTGGCTTATAAAAACAATTATCTGCACTATCGGCCAACACTCGATTGTTAAAATACAGCAAGTGATCAGGGGAAATCATTTCCTGTCAATCAAAAGTGGGTGGAAAAACATGACAGACAGCAACTTGTGTGAAGAAAATGATTCTTTTGTCGAATTCGCCATTAACCTTGGTTCTGTTTGACCCTATGAACCGGAAGCTCAAGCCAGGGTTGCCAGATCCACCAAACACTATTTGTAATGCACCTCCCCTCCCATCCAATAATTGCCAAGAGCATTGTGCTTTGTTACTTCTGATAAGAAACAAAGTCTTAACTCTCAAATAAGGTCTCTTTTGTCACAAAATTCAAACAATAAATGCTGTTTTGATGCTCTTAAAAGTGGAGTAGCCGCTTTAGTTCAAGAGCAGTCTCTTCCACTTTTATACAAGTTATAGTGCGAAATAAACATGAACATCAGAAGGTGTTGAAAGATACAGTACAACTTATTAAAATGTATGATGTCTCATATAATCACTCAATTTGTGTTTCAACTGAATGAATGTCAAATAAAACAGCTTGTGAACTGCATTTACCTCAGGAAAGTTACCCAGTGTTCATGGTTCATTAGTTATAAAAACACTAGAGGGAACTTATTTACTGTTAATCATATATATATACTTGAATAAATCTGTCATAAAGACAAGTTTTTATTAAAACTCCCTTGCAATTGCAATATGCAATGTTTTTTTTAATTTGAGTGTGATTATTATATATGCAAAAACAGCACTGAATATAATAGTTCTGTTGTTCATTTTAACCTCTTATATTATGTACCAAACGAGAAGGCTCTCTGTATATTTTACAGCATTAATTGGGAGAGATTTCTTTTTCCTTTAAGAAAACTAAACTATCGATACGGGCAGATATTGTTCTGAATAATCGTTTATAATATCGGCTGAGAAATTTCGTATCGTTGCATCCCTAGTATGTGCTCGGTGAGATAAACATGCGTGTGTGTGTGTGTGTGTGTGTGCGCACAGATGTGGGATAATGCTTTGAGCTGCGGTTTACATGCATATGAAAATTTTTAGCATGTGTTCATGTGTCTAGTCGACCCCTGTGATCTACAGGTTAGAATCATGGCTGATTAAATGAAAACCATCTGCTTGCATAAGGGTCACGACCCCGTCACTATAGCAGGAATCACTTTGACCTTCATCTCCTCCCTCTGCTCACATTCATGTATTATTTGCCTGCTATAAAATGCCATTTTCATTGAGCATTTTCAGCTGCAACTTTTCAAAGAATTAATTAGGCTATACTGTAGTGGATTAATCAGAAAGAAGCTGATAAAAACACAAAAATGCGTAGCAGTGCATGTTAACATTTAAACATGCTGTTATTTGTGTGATAAACATCATGATGCATCCAGACCTAGAGCAGAAGTTCAGGACTATGTTCAGAGTGGAGTACTTACAGTAAAATGTGCATACTGCAGTCAGTACTTCATGTAAAAGTAGTACATGAAACAGTGATGCAGTATGCCACGCTTTGACCTCGCTAATTTAGTAAGTATTCAATTATCATCTTAGAAATATTCAGTTACTTTACATTTTAATCAAATTTACTGCAAAAACTTGATCACTTTTGGCAGTCTGATTAAATAATGAGTCAAAACGTCACAAATGACAGCTGACATTACTTCAGTTCATTAGTTGAGTGAATTGCATTTTGTGATAAATTGCTCTTTTGTATGCTGCAAATTTTTGAAAAAGCAGTAGATCCTTTTTTTTATGCATATGAAAATTGTGTACATACACTGACTAACAGTCAAGCATTTGGAATAATTAGTTTTTTTAATGTTTATTTTATTTTTATATCAAAAATAAATATTTATTCCTGCAATGAGAAAGCTGCATTTTTAGCAACTATTAGTTACTGCTCAATTATGGTTCTTATCATTATCAATGCTAAAAACTGCTTAATATTTGTGTGGAAACCATGACACATTTTTTCAGGATTGTATAATGAATATAAAGTTCAAACGGACAGCAATTATTTTACATATTCAGCAAGGATGCATTAAATTGATCTAAAGTGATATTAAAGACATTTATAATGTCACAAAAGATTTCTATTTCAAATAAATGCTGTTCTTTTGAAGTTTCTATTCATCAAAGAATCATGAAAACGACAATGTATCAGTTTCCACAAAAATATGAAGCAGCACAACTGTTTTCAACATGGCTAATAATCAGAAATGTTTCTTGAGCAGCAAATCAGCATATTAGAATGATTTCTGAAGGATCATGTGACACTGAAGACTGGAGTAATGATGCTGAAAATTCAGCTTTGATCACAGAAATAAATTACGTTTTACAATATATTCACATAGAAAATTGTTATTTTAAATTGTAATAATATTTCACTGTTTTTACTATATTTTTGCTCAAATAAATGCAGCCTTTGTGAGCAAAAGAGACTTCTTTTCAGAAACATTTACAAACTTTTGACTGGTAGTGTATGCATAAATAAGAATTACTGCAAAAATAGTAAGTAATGTAATAAGTAATATGCTTGTAAACCATTGCAAACATAGTCAAGCAGCAGCTGTCATGAAGCACAGATCACCATGGAGAATTCTGATTGGTGCATCAGAATAAAGCAGCCAATCATATCCTCACAAACCTGAGAGACATGCAATGTGCTACCAATTGCATAAGCGATCATATGACAAAAAACAAATCATTTTCATATGACAAAAACAAAACCAAACCTGTGTTAGCAAGGTGAGATCGGCAAACAGTACCACCGTCAACACATAGAACATCAACTAAATAACAAAGTGCTTTGTTTTACGGTTCAGGTTAGGGGTGGGCGTTATGATCAACTGGTTATGATCAACTCGCCCAGCTCTAGCTCAGGACTGCACATATTATACTCCTCATGGATGTGACCCTTCCGCTCACAACATGATCACACTCCATGTGTTATTCATGCAGGCAGACACGTGACGTCACAGCCTAGAACCAAACTGAATTCAGCAGTACCAGACTCAGAGGCGTCACAGAGGGCTTCATTACCCTCCAAACTCCAGAATGCGATGTCTTCCCATGAGGCATTTGTGCCTGGAAAAAGAGGGGATAACGCAGACGCAATCCACTTATGGACACTCATTCTTAGGCTGTGCTCCAAAACCTAGTGAGCTGCCAACCTAGACAGCACGTTAAAGCATCATAGGTGTGATCCGACACAAAAGCTGGTCCAAAAGGTAAGCAGCAATTCTATGTTACCCTATCTCATTTTAGCCTAATTCTATGGTAACTGTAGTGTGTATACAAACCCAGAATTCATTATGACAGAAAAAAATCTATAATTATTTGAGATAAACAACCGTTCAAAAGCTTGGGGTTAGTAAGATTTTAAAATGTTTTTGAAAAGAGTCTCTTCTGCTCACTAAGGCTGCATTTATTTGATCAAAAATACAGCAAAAACTGTAATATTGTGAAATAACATTACAATTTTACAAAGCTGTTTCCTACTGTATGTGAATATATTTTAAAACGTAATCTAAGCTGAATTTTCAGCATCATTACTCCAGTCTTCAGTGTCACATGATCTTCAGAAATCATTCTAATATGCTGATTTGCTGCTCAAGAAACATTTCTGATTATTAGCAATGTTGAAAACAGTTGTGCTGCTTCACATTTTTGTGGAAAACATGACACATTTATCACATTTATTACAAATGTCTTTACTGTCACTCTTGATCAATTTAATGTGTCCTTGCTGAATAAAGGTATTCATTTCTTTCAAAAAAAAAAAAAAAAAAAAAATCTTACTGGCCCCAAACTTATATATTGATATATTGAGTATTGAATATAATTGAAATAAATAAATATAACTGGAATCAACTGTTGAGTTTCTGTGCACTTCACATACAAAAGTGTTGCCTGTGTAGAGTGTTTCAAATCATTGACACAACTGGCTGCATTTCATTTAGGATGCTGAGACTTATGCCTGTGTAGACAGCGAACTCACTAGGATTTAGATTTTATCTTCCATCAAAGGAGCAATGCATATGACCAATGCTTTTGTTTTGGTCGACATTTACAACAGGCATCAACAAGACAGGAACTCAGTCATACAAGAATTAACACTTGCACAGCAGTTTCATGTGCTCAAAGAAACAAAATGGCCATAAAAATCTCTCTCAGCAATACTAGAGTATAACAAAGACCGCCAACAATTCTTTAATAAACAGCATTGACCCAAACCAATCAGCTGCGAAATAAATTAACAACATTGCAAACTTTAATTTGATGCAAAAACCTTCATTCAAATCTGAAAGAATACAAAAGCATCTGTTATCTGTTGGGTGATGATCAGTATTTTAGCGTACCGGTCTCACCGGACAGGCCGACCCCATTGGTCAGCTGGGTCAGGCTGGGGCTGGACAGAAGGCCGGGGTCCGACAGGTCGATCTTTGAGGCCTGAACCCTGAATTTGTCCAGTTCCTGTGACAGCATCCCAAACTGCTCGCTCTGACTGCGGCATTTCTCTTCCAGCTCCCGAACTTTTGCCTACACACAGGATCGACATTAATATGCAGATATTACTTAATGTTCATGAGGTGCATTAGTATGTTAAACATATCAGCTTGTCTGATGAAGAAATGCAGATGCTATCAGTCAGCCAAAGCAATGAATGATGCACATGTGGAATTAGCCAATCAGAGCGTGTGATGATGCGATGACATCATCTATAATTGGGCAAGTCTCTTGTGTCAAATTATAGATTAATCCTCTCAACAAAAATATCTACCTCAGAAGTAAAAAACCCCAAAAAACATTCATAATCTTTCAACAAAGTGTTAAAGAAAACACATCTTACGGAGGTACAAATTAGAGAAAAAAAAAAATCTATAATTGCATACTCATAAGTTTTCTGATAAATATTATTTATCATCCAACAGACGACGATCACAAAGTTTATTGTGAAGTGTCTGTGGTCTGTTCAAATCATTGACTGTAATCGCTAATTATTTTGGAATATTTTAATAATTCTCACGTGTTAATATTTGTGTTACTGAACGCTAAACCCTATAAAATCACAAAAACCTGGTGTGTAGGTTTTTTAGATACATATATATATATATATATATAATTATAATGATATAAAACATGCATTGTCTTGTTAGTTGTTTTTTATGAAAGCGCCATTGCAAGACAATAAAAGTTCATTAATAATTTTCTTTTTTTTAACTTATAATTAAAATCTTACGTCTGATCAGTAACAGCACATCCCACCTCAAAATATAAGGTTATTTGGAATAAGTTTCATTAATTTTAATGGTTCTCACCTATATTAATATTGGTGTTAATGAAACTTAAAACCTAGAAAATCATAAAAACCTGGTGTGTAGGTTTTCTAGATAATAATATTAATACAATGTCAGCTGTAATCACATGAAACATGCAGTCTTTGTAAAAAAGCATTCTGAAAATCTTCATTAAAAAATAAACATATATATATTTATATATAGTTATGTATGTATGTATATAATTTATCATCCAGCAAGTGAAAAATGTAAGTTGTCTTTATTAAAATGTCTTTATTGTTTGAAGTTTGTTCAAATCACTAACTATAAGTGCTAATTATATATACAGGCTAATTTAATAGTTCTTACATATGTTAAGATTTGTGTTACTGAAACCTAAAAAACAAAACAACACCACAAACAAACAAAAAAATAAAAACCTGGCTTTTCTAGGTAACTACATCAACACATTAAATCCACTATAATCACCACATGATATATATGCATAGTCTTTGTAAAAAAGCATCTTGCTACACAATAAAGCTTCATAAATAAAGCAGTGAGTGAAATGGAGGTAAACAGGGCAAAGGAAAGAGGTTAAAGCCATTTTGCTGAGTGTAAAACACAAACATGTAGTAAAAGCATTAAAAACTCCAGTGTTTGAGTTTGTGAGAGTACGGTGAGCTAGTTTCACTTCCGGCTCTGTGGTTCGGTTTCCTGGCACACTGAGAGCACAAGGCTCAAAAACACTCTCTCTCTCTCTCACACACACACACACACACAAACTGGCCGACTGTCACTTATTTAGTCACTGCTCAAACTCTAAAAATAAAGAGTTTCCTGTAAAAAACTCTCACCTCAAAAGTCTGCGTGTCACATTCAACTTTAAGTATCGCATTTAACTTTAAGACATTACACAGAAAATAGTCAGCAAACTGCATTTGCATATTGCAACACAGGCACCAGCTAATAAAACTACACTTTTATAAGTGTTTCTGGCCCTTTTGCACTTGAGTGCTAAAACCTTGTCTAGCTGAGAAAAGCTAAAACAGCTTGCACAAACCACACACACAAGCTCTAGAAACTAAAGCAAAAAAGGGTTTTGGGCCAAATGCATGTGTTTTGAGTGGGTCTGATACCTGCATGCAGTCCAGTGTATTCTGGTTAGCGGCCACAAAACAGTACAGGACAGAAAGAGAGAGAGAGAGAGGAAACATCATGCATTTCAAAAGCACTCAGAGCAGATATTAGTTTAGATGACTAAATGCTGCAATCCAGGACCTGTTGAACCGCATCACTGTTGAATGCATCTAAAACCCCGAGACTCAAAATGCACAAAAACTGAGAGTTTTGTGCTACTAGAGTGATATGCTTCATATGCAATGTGAATCACTTTGAATGAAAGAAAGCAATTTACTGCTTTGAACACACTATTCAAGAGCTCTCTAAGCACTCTTAATGCTCATTCACACTTTGTTGAAGTAATGTTTAATTTTATTGTATTTTAATTTGTTGCACATTTGTTTTATTACAATTATTTAATTTTATTCAAATTTGAATAGATGTTTTGGCAATATTGTATGTAAAACAACTCAAAGTACTTTTAAAAAAATGAAACATTGGGCTAGTAGGTAAACAGAGCCCTCTGCAGGTCGCAAATACAATCATCAGTGATGCAGTTTAGAGAGAGAAACAGGAAATGCAACACATCAAACAGGAAGTGCACACGCTGTACTCTACCAGCTCTCTGTGCAATACCAGCTGCACCAGATCCTGAGAAAGACACAATTCATTTAAACAACACACAAATACGCAATCATTAAAACCTCATAAGCATCATAAACACAGTCGGTTTCTGTCATCCATTCATCACAGCTCTTTAGTTAATGCGATTTGAATGGCTAATTTAACTATCATAAAAAAAAATAAAAGCAAAGCAATGAGATGTGAAACTCACCTCCAGCATTTGCACAACACCTTCATGTTCTCTTTTAGCAAATAACTGAGCCTGTGGAGACAGAACACACTCATAAACACAAAATCACACAAATAATAATCCCAAATAAACATATGATGACTCTGATAAAGCTCATAAACTTGTTCTGTGTTCATTAATAAATGCAATTTTAGTAAATAATACAAGTTTAATAAACAATAAATATTCATTTACATTACACTTTCACATTTCTTAATTTAGCAGATGCTTATATTCAAAGCGACAAATGAGAAACATAAGCACATTTGTCACAGAGCCAACAAGAAATAATAATTAAAACATTTAATAAAAAAACACTTTAAGTAAATAAGTAACAATAATTGAATAAAAAATCATTTAAATTATAACTTTACATTTAATAATTTAACAGGTGCTCTTATCTAAAGGAATTAATGAGGGACGCAAGCAATTTGTCACAGAGCCAACAATATATAATGAGTACAATTATTTCATTTTAGTAAATAATTCAAATTTAATAAACAATAAATTATTCCTTAGATATACATTTACATTTATTCACTTAGCAGACGCTTTTACGCAAAGCGATAAATGAGTAACGTAAGAAATTCATAACAAAGCCAACAATGCATAATACGTAATTATTTAGATATAGATATTTAATAAACACAATTTCAGCTAATAATAAAATAATCATGTAAATTACACATTTACATGTATTAATTTAACATATGCTTTTATCCAAAGTGACAAATGAAAAACATAAGGCATTTGTCACAGAGCCAACAATATAAATAACAATTAAAATTTGATTATACAATTTTAGTAAATAATAATATTATTGGTTAAATGTCAGCTTTATCAATAGCATTTGTGGCATAATGTCAATGGCACACTTTCATTTGAAACTTTAACACCCTGGTGTAACCAGGCATGACATGTTGACATGATGTTAACAAGAAATGTGATTCATCACATAACCCTTCATTAGAACCAGTGTCAACAGATCATCAGAGTTTGCATTCAGGAATACGAAGCACAGACACGAGACTCATTCCTATATAATTTCCCATCAAAAGCAGAATTATTATGATAACAACGTGCAACTGACCCGCTGGAGTCGCTTGATTTCATCCTGTTTGAACTTGAGGATAGCCAGTGCCTGCTCATGCTCCAATTCCAGCTGCTGCCTGCGCTCGGCGACCTCTCGCATGTGCTGCCATCGCATGCACACACATAACACAAATACACAAACCCATTACACACCGAATGCAATGTGAACACGCTGAGAAACCGATTAAACGTGAGAGTTTTACCTTTAGGACCTGCTCTAGGTTCTCCAGCTTTGCACGGAGTCGCTGGTTCTCCTCCAGAAGTGAACTATGCTGAGCGTTCAAAACACAGAGCTGTTCCTTTAGCTCCTCATTTTCAGCCTGCGACTACAGAAACACAGAGTTTACACTGACCTTTAACACCCAGAGAGAGCATAAACACACTTGAAGGAATAGTTCACCTAAAAATGAAAATATGCTGAAAATGTGCTCAACCTCAGACCATCAAAGATGTAGATAAGTTTGTTTCTTCATCAGATGTGGAGAAATGTAGCATTGCATCACTTGCTCACCAGTGGATCCTCTGCAGTGAATGGGTGCCGTCAGAATGAGAGTCCAAACAGCTGATAAAAACATCACAATAATCCACACCACTCCAGTCCAGCAATTAACATCTTATGAAGCCAAAGCTGAAACAAATCCACCTTTACTACGTTTTTAACTTCAAACCGTTGCTTCCGGATAAAATATGAGTCCTTAACTGATAGTAACGCATTCCTCCAGTGATAAAGTCCATCTCCTGTTGACTCTTAAAATAGAGAGAGCTGTTTTGGCTTATAAATGGTGCAACTTTTGGCATCTCAAGATGTTAACTGATGGACTGGAGTGGTGTGGATTATTGTGATGTTTTTATCAGCCGTTTGGACTCTCATTCTGACGGCACCCATTCACTGCAGAGGATCCATTGCTGAGCAAGTGATGGAATGATACATTTCTCCAAATCTCATCTACATCTTGGATGGCCTGAGGGTGAGCTCATATTCAGCAAATTTTCATATTTTCAATTTTTAATTTAACAACGTTTCACCTGGTCGAGCAGCTGAGCCTTTCTTCTGAGGAGTTCTGCCTCCTCCACTAAAAGCTCATTTCTGCTGCGTTCATCCACTAGCTGGTTCTCCTGTGAACCAGACAGACACACACACACACACACACACACACACAGTGTGTTTTTCAGCCTGACATGCAGGAGATATGAACTGTAAGCATTTAAATATGAGAAAAACTCTCACCAAATCGAGACATCGCTTCTGTCTCTTCCGCAACTCATGCTCAAGAACTTCACATTCTTTCCTCTTCTTGCCCAACTCACTTTCCTGCAGAAACACCACAGAACATGTTCAGAAACATGGATATATTCATCAAATGAAAAGAGAACCTCATGACTTTTGTAGTCATTCACGATTGCTGAGTAAGGAAAAAACAATTATAATAATATTATAATAATAATAATCATCATTAAAAAAAAAATCCGAAAAGAAACATTTATATTTCATATTTTACAGATGAACAACACTAGAACAATTCTACCATCCACTATAGGATTTTCAGGATTTTTGAAGATTTTCATCACTTTTCCATCATAGTTTTTAAATTCCCTAATATTCCCAGGTTTTCCATGAAAATCCTATGCATATTTTTTGTCCAATTTGTCCAAGACCGAATCAATTAATATATTTGTCCTGTGCTCCCATGAATTCAGGTATTTTGGCATTTTGGGGTAGAATGCAAAATCTGTGCATAGATAATATTTTATATATTTGATGTCAGTGTGAATGTACATGCAAAAAATTACATCTCTATGTCTGTGATCATGTGACTCTTACCAGCAACTGAAGACGCTCTTCTGTGGTCTGCTCTTCCTGGTGGGTGGAGCCTGTGCCCTGTTCAGGCTTCACTTGCGTCTCTGACTCCTCCCCCTCTGCAGGAGTCTCCTCCCCTTTAACAGGGGCCTCATCTACTACTGTGGGTGGGGTTTCAAACGCAACCTGAAAAAAAACAAACATTTATAAACTGAACCCAAACATACAGCAGCAGAGGGTCATGCATGCTATACCATGTGATAATGCATACAGTATGCTAATGATGACAAGCTACTGGGTCAAAGAACTTTGCATAAAAAAACTGAAATAGATTTCTTTAAATCAAAAATATCTCATTCTCATAATAGAGAAATGAAAACCATCCTTTTCGGTATTAAAACCAGGAAAGAATAAATCAATGAAACAAACACTACCATGATGTATGTTTACAATTGTACACTATATAAAAAAAGATTTTTCTAAATAAAACAAAGATTATTAACGTACATTTTTACAAGAAAATACCATTTCAGTTTTTCAACTTCAAAATTCCATGTCTAATTCAGTGTGTTACGTGCCATTTCTTTATTATTGTGTGTGAAATTTACCAGCAATTTCTGAAACTTGCTAATATTTCAGTGAAATTTAAGTAAAATCGTTTCTACCATTTTTTTCAGAGTACTAAATAACAATAGTGAGAATGAGATTTTTTTTCACATTACAGTACATTATTAATAATTCAGGGATGTGTTGTCATTAATTCTTCATGAAAATAATTACAATGCCAAAAATCATAATGGTATTAAAGTCAACATGAAATGTGAGATGCAATCCTTTTTACTTCCATAATGTGACCTATTTCTGAGCATTTTAAAGAAAAAATGTAATAAATTCATGGACATTTCTTGTTACCGATTACCAGTTATCGAGAGATTGACACTTCTGCCGTCATGGCATTAATAAAGTCCATACAGCTAGTTTAGTTGAAAGCATCAGTCATGGGAGAAGTTGACATTTGGTCACGGCTCGTCTTTACTCAGCGGGTTAAGGGTCAAATGCCTTAGCGGCTAATTTTAGTGACCATACCTACTTATGCTCTAAGTGGAACGATTCCACTGCGGCCAAAGCCATGACCCAGTAACAGGATCAAACAGCCAACACAGCAAAAGCGGACAAGGAGCTGTCCATCAGCTTCGTCAGCATTCACACTCATTAGCATCACACACTCTCACTTCCTGGCCAACAGACCAAACTTAAACAATTTATACAAGTCATATTCTTGATGTCTACTGAGAGAGATCCATAATAAAGAAGAATATTTAGTCTGTTAGTGAGTGTGATTTTATCACACTATAACAGTTCAGCGCTGCAGTCGGTTTCAGGAAGTTAAAATCCCATTCATGCTCACCAAAGAGAATTTGAATAATAAAGCATAAACCTTTCAAAGCAAACCGATATGATATAAGCTACTGAAATCAAGCCAGTGGTTTAAAGTTTTCAGTGCATGTTTATTTTGCAATGAACTTAAAAATATTATTCTTTTAATCACAGTATCTCACAAAAGTGAGTACACCCCTCACATTTCAGCAACAATTTTAGTATATCTTCTCAAGGGACAATACTGCACAAATGAAACTGAGATATATTTTAGAGTAGTCAATGTGCAGCCTGAAGGTGAAGCACAAATCTAACAACTTAAAACACCTCAACATATAGCCATTGTTGTCCAAATAACTGGCAACAAAAATGAGTACACCCTAAGTGAACATCAAGTCAAGTCAAGTTGAGCTTTATTGTCATTCCGCTACATGTGGGGACATACAGTGGAACGAAATGTCGTGCCTCACAGGACCACGGTGCTACATAAATACAGACATACAACAATGAAGTAAAAGCAGTAAAAACCTATACACAACTAACCTACTGACAGATTTTGACTATAAATATACTATATATACTGTAAATGGTTACCTATACATAAATAAAAAAATACAAACTATACAAATGCTTCACATAAATACTGTACATGTGCAAAGAGAAACATCGTAAGTCAAGCAGCTGGCTGGGGAACAGTGCAAGATGATTTGTAGTGCATGAGCATGTAAACACATATATTACTGAGTCTTTTGTGGTATTATGTACACCCAGCAGTGTGTGTGAAAAGTGTCTAGTGCGCATAGAGGAGAGTGTGTTACTACAGGTGGTTTGTACAGGCCCACTCATCTGTGTGTAGCACACTTCGAAGTGCTCAAAAAAAGTTTCCATTTTTTTTGTTTGTTTTTTCCTTTGATGTGGTAAGGTTGGGGGTGTTTGGGAGGGAGTAGGTGAGATGGTCCATGTTTCAGGAGGTAGTGGGTTTGTGTGTGGTTTCAGAGGGGGGTGGGGTGATTTGAGTTCAGGGCTCTCACAGCCTGGGAGAAAAAGCTGTTGAGCAGTCTGGTGGAGCGGGCTCTGATGCTCCTGTACCGTCTTCCTGATGGTAGTAGCTGGAAGAGACTGTGGAAGGGATGGATGGGGTCCTTCACGATACTGTTGGCTTTGCTGGAGCATCGTGTAAGGAAAATGTCCAAGATGGAGGAGAGAGGGGCACCAATGATCTTTGCAGCTGTGTTCACTGTCCGCTGGAGGGTCTTGAGGTCTACTGCACTATAGTTCCCATACCAGACAGTGATGCAGCTATTCAGCATGCTCTCAATGGTTCCCCTGTAGAATGTGGTGAGGATGGGTGGAGGGAGACTTGCTCTTTTCAGCCGGCGGAGAAAGTGTAGGCGCTGTTGTGCCTTCTTGGAGAGTGACATGGTGTTGGTGGTCCAGGTGAGATCCTCTGTGATGTGCACCCCCAGGAATTTAGTGCTGCTAACTCTCTCCACCGTCGAGCTGTCAATGGTCAGTGAGGGGTGGTCAACAGAGTTTCTCCTGAAGTCCGTCACAACCTCCTTTGTCTTCCCCACATTGAGGGACAGGTTGTTAGTGCCACACCATTCAGCCAGTTGTACTTCCTCTCTGTAGTGTGTTTCATCGTTGTTGCTGATGAGACCTACAACTGTTGTGTCGTCAGCAAACTTGATGATGTGGTTGGAGCTGAACTTGGCAGTGCAGTCGTGGGTCAGCAGCGTGAAGAGCAGCGGGCTGAGCACACAGCCTTGTGGGGCACCTGTGCTCAGTGTGGTAGTGCTCGAGGTGTTGTGGCCGACACGGACTGACTGAGGTCTTCCAACATGTCAAAACTGTGTCCAAAGTGTCAACATTTTGTAGAGGCACCATTGTTATCTAGCACTGCCTTAATCCTCCTGGGAATGGAGTTCACCAGAGCTGCAAAGGTTGTTGCTGGCATCCTCTTCCACTCCTCCATAATGACATCACAGAGCTTCTGGATGTTAGACACATGGTGCTTCTCCACCTTCCACTTGAGGATGCCCTACAGGTGCTCAATAGGGTTCAGGTCTGGAGACAGACTTGGCCACTCCATCACCTTCACCTTCAGCTTCGTCAGCAAGGCAGTTGTCATCTTGGCGGTGTGTTTGGTGTCGTTATCATGTTGGAAACCTGCCATTCGGCCCAGTTTCTGAAGGGAGGGCTTCATGTACTGCTTCAGAATGTCACAGTACATGTTAGAATCCATGTTTCCCTCAATGAACCGCAGCTCCCCAGTACCAGCAGCACTCATGCAGCCCCATACCCAGATTCTACCACCACCATGCTTGACTGTAGGCAAGACACAGTTTTCTTGGTACTCCTCACCAGGACATCACCACACATGCTGGACACCATCTGAGCCAGTTGCTTTCATTCCTTGATTTAGTCTCATCAGACCACAGGACATGGTTCTAGTAATTCATGCTTTTGGACAGATTGTCTTCAGCAAACTGTTTGCAGGCTTTTTTGTGAGCCAGCTTCAGAAGGGGCTTCACTCTGTGATGACAGCCATGCAAACTGACTTGTTGCAGTGTGCAGCGTATGGTCTGAGCACTGACAAGCTGACCTTCCACTTCTGCAACCTCTAAAGCAATGCTGGCTGCACCCATGCGTCTGTTGTTTGAAGTCAGCTTCTGCACCTGATGCACAGCATGAGGACCTAACTTCTATGATAGACCCGAGTGGAACCCGTCTTGAAAAACCTCTGTACGACACTGGCCACTGTACTGTAACTCAGTTTCAGGGTGTTTCTGAACTTCTTATAACCTAGGCCATCTTTGTGGAGAGCAACAGTTCTAATTCTCAAATCCTCAGAGAGTTCTTTGCCATGAGGTGCCATGTTGAACATCCAGTGCTCATTATGAGAGAATTGTACTCAAAGCACCAAATTTTAACTGCTCTAATACAAGATACACAAATTTGTGTGGTCCTGTCAAGCAGACAAAAACTTGAACATGATGAATAGGACATGTGGCTTTGCATGGTTAAACGACGTATAGCTGTTATCACTTAGGGTGTACTCCCTTTTGTTGCCAGCTTTTTTGGCAATAACGGCCGTATGTTGAGTTATTTTCAGAGGACAGTAAATCTTCACTGCTATACAAGCTGCACGTTGACTACTCTAAAATATATCCAAGTTTCATTTCTATAGTATTGTCCCTTGAGAAGATGAAATGGTTGCTGAAATGTGAGATACTGTATTATAGCCCTGCATCTTGGGATTTTTTTTTTTTTGACGATTTGCAAAAAGGCCTATTACCTAATTTGGTGATGATGAGTTCAGAAATATAAAAAACTTTCCATCATGAAGTTTTTTCACAAAATAAGAATTTATATTTTTCAAATTATATATAAATGTATCAGCTTCAATGCGTTTATCAAAAAAAAAAAAAGCAGTCAAATGTCAAATTCTTTGGTTTTAATGACAAAAAGAAGTATTCATAATGTTTAATTTAACTTAGATGCAAAGGAGTGGAAAAATATGTTTAAATGCTCCATTTATTTACAAAGAACTCTACTAAATAAACAAAATTAGCTTTTTTTTTTTTTAAACAATATACGTCATTTTCCGTGGCTGTTCGGATGCATCTGGCTCATGTTTGCATTTTTTTGGGCTGAAAATAGGCTGAGAATTGAGCAAATGGCTCTGATTCAGACAGGAATCTTGTCTTTGTGATGTTTTTCTGCTGATTAAGGGAAAAGGAATTCTTCACCTAATAAAAACAAAAATGCTACAAAATGCATCACAGAAGTGAGAAAGTGTGATACTTTTGGAATCAGCAGTAAAAAATTTGTAAGAAATGAGCACTGGATTTCATTCAGGCCTGTATAAGCAACAAACGCTGTTCATTCCATCATAAAACATTGATATTTCATAAAATAATTTTTCTAATTCCCAATGGGAAAATAGTTCTAGAACCAAGGCTGCTGAAGAAGTGGTTGTTGCTCTGTAATACAAAATCTAAGCAACAGTAACACACAAAAAAAATGTACATAGCAATGCAAAATGATAAATCTGCCTAAACTACTCACAATCAACAGCATAAAAACCCTCATTAGCTCAAATTGAAGGCTTAACATATGCTATTCAGCTGAAATCTGTGGACGTCTGAATAACCGAAATGGTTCATACGATGAATTAACCAAGCAGTTAACTGAGTGACTAATTCTGTGTTCTGCTCTTATTTATTATTAGTGCACTGTAGATGTGTGTTTTTTTAAAGTTGTAAATAAAGATGATTGAAATATGTTTTACAAGAAAATACTATTTCAGACTTTCTGCTTGATGTTTAATTCAACGTGTTATTTGGCGCTTCTTTGTAGTTAATTGTGAAATTTACGGAAATTATTTTGTTCAGTGCATCTCATTAGCAACTCTTTTTCTAAATGTCAAGACAACAGACAGCATTAAATAAGCAAAAATTTCTTATTTGCAATGCATAAAATGGAATAATTCTGTCAAACCTGCCAGAAGACATAATATTCTAGTAACATTTAAAGCTTTAAAGCAGGGATAGGCAAATTCGGTCCTGGAGGGCCGGTGTCCTGCAGAGTTTAGCTCCAACCCTAATCAAACACACCTGCCTGTAACTTTCTAGTGATCTTGAAGACATTGATTAGCTTCTTCAGGTGTGTTTGATTAGGGTTGGAGCTAAACTCTGCAGGACACCGGCCCTCCAGGACCGAATTTGCCTATCCCTGCTTTAAAGGTATTTATAATGCACTTTGTAATGCATTATTAAATATATTCATAAATAACTGTAACCACAGTTAAAATGCATTATAATATTTGAAGGTTTGTTTGTCATGTGTTTTAATGCATTATACTTTCTAAAGGTGTAACAATGAATAGATAAGTATTATAATGTATTATAACTGTGGTTACAATTACTCATGGGATTATACTGCATTATAAGGTGCATTACAAGGCATAATTAATGGATTAAAATTATTTTATTATTATATATAAAGACTTTAAGTGTTACCAATATTCCTTATATAGCTAATCAGATCATGTTGATGCCTGATGAAGGTCATGAAGTTGGCTGAAACATTTAAGTCACTGTTTATAAGTCACATTTATTTCTATAGTGCTTTATACAATACAGATTGTTTCAAAGCAGCTTCACAGTGATAAAACAAGAAAATAGCAGTATTATGTTCTTCAGCTATGAAACAAACACAGCTCTAAAAAGACAACAGTGACATTATTCATCTCAGTTTAGTTAAACGAAGAAATAAGTAAGCAGTCTATGTTTGTACAGTGAGTGTTGCACTTTTCTTCTGAAGTATGAGATTTGAATTTTTGGGTTGAACTTCCTCTAATTTTTATTGAGCATCTGCATTTTGTTTTTGTCATTTGATATTTCCCAAAGCGTGCAGTGGAGCTATAATGCATGAAATCATCTGACGTTTAAAGGAAACAAGTAAAAGCGCAGCAGTGGCATCTAGCCAGTTGACCAGGCTCACTCTCCAATGTCCCTGAAACACCCGTATAATGACAGATTTGTGCGTGCACTTTTAATTAAACGGTCAGACACATGCAACCGCAATAATTAAGAGTTGGGAAATGCTGGGCGGAGGTTCAAAAACACATCTTAAAGGGTTCACCCAAAAATTAAAATTCTATCATCATTTGATAATTCTTAAGTTGTTCCAAACCTGGATATATTCTGCTGAAAACAAAAGAAGATATTTTGAAAAATGTGTGCAACCAGCTGATGGTCCCCACTGACTTCCATAGTACTTTTTTCCCCAACCTATGCAAGTCAATGGGGACCAACAACTGTGTGGTTACCAAAATATCTTCTTTTATATTCAACAGAAAGAAGAAACTCATACAGGTTTTGAACAACTTGAGGGTAGATGATGACAGAATTTAATTTTTGGGTGAACTCTTAATCAAAGTACATTAATCAAAGACAATATATGAAAATACACTAATCAAAGATTAATCAAAGTATATTAAGACAATGGTTTTGCACTACAAGTTTAATGAAATGTTATATGTTTAAATATGCAAATGGTGCATTATCTAATTAAATATGCACTAATTTACATACAAATTTCCAGAACAGAAATCTTACCATTAGATAAAATCTTCTTTCATTTTTTTAGGGTTAAAAGTTTTTACAGAGGGGATTTTTCTTTGTCATCATTTGTCATACATCAGAAAATACTGTCAACAGCCAGAAAAAAAAGCATTTTTACTATGTTTTTAGAAATTAAATATAAAAAATATATCAGTATGAATGATGTAGGAAAAAACCCCTCTGTAAAAATAATACTGTAAGTAAATCTGTAAAGACTGATGTATGGAAGTGCTGCTGAAGTGGAGAAAAAAAAAAATCTCTCAGCCTTTAAAGATTTATTTTGCAAATGAAATCTGCAGACACGAATAGATACAGTGTAATAAAATTAAGGGCGCTTTCACACTAGCACTTTTGGTGCGCACCCGGGTGCGATTGATGTCAGAGTTCGGTTCGTTTGGATGATGTGAACACTGTCTCCACTGGGTGCGCACCCAACCGCACCCGAGTCCGCTTTAAAAGGGTGGTCTGGGGTTCGGTTCATGTGAACTCCGCAATGGCTCCGCTGCTGATGTGAACGCACCGTACCAATTCACGGTGAAGTGAACCGCTATTAATGACGTATTTGATAAAAATGTGTGTTTGTGTGTGTTTCACTCACTTTCCTGACGAGCGTTACTGACGCGCTGCAAGCAGAGAGCTATATCTAATTTCTGTTCGCCTTCAGCATTCCTTAGAGCATTTGCAGTGCATTCGTAACAGATGTATAAGTGCCGTTATGCACTGAAGCTTTGTAAACAAAACGAACGGTTCAAAAACGTAAATATATAAAAGTGCAGAGAGCAATCTTATGCATTTTGCCGCATTCTCCCACGCCGTCGTTACTAAGCAACGGGGTAAACAGCTGCTGGCTTGATGACGCAAACGAACCGCAGTTCGGACCCAAATAAAATAATATGAACGCAGTCCAGCGGGGGCAGGGGGAGGGGGGAGAAATCGAACTCGGGTTCGGACCAGGCAATCGAACCAAGTGTGAAAGCACCCTAATACTTCAATGTGCATTTTAGATATTTTCTTTCCACTAGTCTGAAAGTAGACATGGAAGACACAGAAGCAAAATCAAAATTTACCCGTGCATGAAAAAACAATGATTTGCCTGTAGTGTCTTGCCATAAATAGCTGATATATGAACGATTCTCATGAACAGTGAATTAAAGTTATGAACAGGTCTGTGTTTATGAGCATGTCTGTGTTCATATGATTCCAAAAAGACACTAAACATGACAGTGACAATGCATGTACACGGAGCAACTTATAAGCCATATCAATGACCTTTTAAATGGCAGTATCCTGTCCTGTGATTATGCAAAATTTTAAACTCGCACCCTTGTTTATCTCCTAGTCATTAACCACAACATGCTAATTGCTATTGCTAGTCACTGACAGGTCGAACTACGGAGAGGTCTCAATGAAGAGAGCAATTTATTAGGCAAAAATTAGTACCGAACAAGATGTTCAACATCTTCCATTTTCCTAGAAGTTTAAATGTACATATATGATAAAAGTTTATCAACTTTTAATAAACCACTAGCATATTAGCTGTAAAGCTAACATGCACAAAACTCCCATTCTGATCGTATGAGATCTGCACAGACAAACAGTTGTGAGTATTCATCTTCATTCTGAATTTAATACAAAAATAACCCTCAAACTACAGACTTTATGGGTTAAACTGCCTTATATTGAGTCCTAACGCACAGGCCTGCTGGCGGCTAAAGCTAACACTTGTTCACCATCCCATTCAGCTGCACCTTTAAAACTCAAAGTCAAATAAACTGATCCGAAACCGAACCTTGGGTTTAAGCCTTAATTTATTTGCGTTAAGGCGGTTCGACCCCATACGCCGGCCTCCGTTCGCTATAAGCACATTGCTGTAATCCCCGTGGACTACTGAAACGGGTAACTAGATCACTTCTTTAAAAAGCACCTTAATAGATTGGCCTGCCTGCTGCTGGTTTGCTTTTATAGCGCATGCATTAAATGCATTGACTGTCTTCATGCATCTTTTGCCTCTGCTATTGCAATCTGTTTGCATATTCAAACTGTCACATCTAGCTAAGCCAAATTGCTGTAAAACAGCAAATTTTGTCATGCATCATCCAAACTAGGCCTAAAAGTGCCTCTTCTGTAACTATTCGTTTGTGCACGATAATGCACGTATTTTATGCACACAAAGACACAATTGTACAAGCGAGTTTAGAGAAGCTGGAAGGGCCGTAATCAGATGCCAGCGCTCGTCTGCTGATGAGGACAGGTGAGTGTTATAATCGCTCCTGCGCTGACGGCACGCGCGCACACACTCTTCAGTCTCATTTAAACCAAGCACGTTACATCACTACAGCATTCATGCAATTATCACAGCTACAGGACGCATTCATCTCTGCAACGGCTCAAAGTATGAACACGTAACTACAGGTAAATGTGACCTACCCCTGTCCTGTGAGCCGACGGAAAGCAAAGTGTCCGCGTGTGGGACGGCTGCGGGAATCTTTGGTTCGCTTTGGCCTGAAGTCGGACCTATCATCCAAAACCCTCTCAACGCTACCACGGCAACAGCCAGAGGATTATGGGACCGTACCATTCTACTGTCAAAGGGGATTAGAGCGCACACAACATGGCCCCTTTCTTTCTCTCTGTGTGTGTGTGTGTGTGTGTCGCAAATGACCAGATTACCCTGCACCACCATTCTCATCCAGGCTTTACAGAGACGGTGAGGACAGCTGAGATTGAAACTTCAAATGGTCGGTAAAGTGGGTGCAGCATAGACTAGCAGTCAAAAGTTTAGATATTTCACTGATCTCATGCATTTAGGTAGAAGCCTTCTGCACACATACGCAAACAATGTACATATGCAAACAAAATGCATATTGATGAGAAAGACTGATGTAATCAACCTGATTAAGACTTAAAGGAACAGTTCACCCAAAAATGAAACTTTGCTGAAGATTTATTCACCCTCAGGCCATCCAAGACATAGATGAGTTTATTTCTTCATCAGATTTGGAGAAATGTAGCATTACATCACTTCCTCAGCAATGGATCCTCTGCAGTGAATGGGTGCCATCAGAATGAGAGTCCAAACAGCTGATAAAAACAATCAATTAACATCTCGAGAAGCCAAAAGAAACAAATCCATAATTATTAACTTATTAATACGGCTTATTAACTTTAAACCGTTGTTTCTGGCCAAAACATGAGTCCATAATCCATAATAATGCTTCCTCCAGTGAAAAAGTCCATCTCCTGTTGTCCTTCACATCAAAATCCAACCATATAATGAGCTGTTTTGGACTGTTTTGGCTTGTAAACGGTACTTGATCGGCGCAGATTTCTATCCTGATTCAGACAAAACTACTTTTTCACTGGAGCATTATTATGGATCATGGTCTCGTATTTTGGACAGAAGATTAAAGTTAAAAAAAACGTCTTGATGGATTTGTTTCTTGTTTGCTTCATAAGACATTAATTGATGGACTGGAGTGGTGAGGATTATTGTGATGTTTTTATCAGCTGTTTGGACTCTCATTCTGACGGCACCCATTCACTGCAGAGGATCCATTGATGAGCAAGTGATGGAATGCTACATTTCTCCAAATCTAATGAAGAAACAAACTCATCTACATCTTAGATGGCCTGAGGGTGAGTACATTTTCAGTTTTGGGGGAACTATTCCTGTAAAGGTGATCATTTTTGCAACACTGGAAGCACTAAACTGGAAAAACAGTCATAAATTTAGCTAATTAAACAGGTCTACTGCACCTGCTTCGCCCCGACTGCCATTGGTAACCAAACAGATAGTCCCAGCCCAAACTCATGTCATTGTTCGAGTCAGAATTGAGTATTAAATTTGAATATAGGAAAGCATTTTCTCTCTCTCTCACACACACACACACACACACACATGTTGGGTTCTGTACACAGAGTTGTTCATTAGCTAGTATTACAGATTATGGTGTAGTCCATTACATAAGAGCAGAAACAACATTCATTTGAGTGTAAACACAAAATAAGCCCTGAAAAACCCCACAGGAACACACCCATCAAAACACACACACACACACACAAAAAATATAATCCGACTCCTGACCTGCCTCTTTCACAGAGGAAATGACTCGGTCCAGGAAGAATCCTCTAGAAATCCGTTTATATCAATGACACTTCCGAGCACAGAGAAACAGCCGAGCAATAACTGCATTATGATTACACCAGACCGGTTAGTATAATGCAGGCCAGTGGTTTTCAACTGGTTTTGCTTCAAGAGAATCATGACCCAGATTTTACACAAGATGACTGACTACTAAAACGACCAAAATTACTACTGTACAAAATTAAACAAAAATGTCATTAAAATTAAACCAAGAACTGTGTAACGTAAATGTGTAAAATAAAATAAAATAAAATAAAATAAAATAAAATAAAATACGGCTGACTAAACATTTGTTGGAAAAAAATCAACTATGAGGTAACAGAGCAACAGTACAGAAATTATTTTATATTTTGCAATTACTATAAACACTCAGAAAAAAAAAATTAAACAAAAAATTAACAATACTAAATTAAACCAAAAAAATCCCTTAAAATCAAACCAAAAACTGCACATGTAAAAGAACAACAATATACATCGTGGGCTGAATAGGAAAATGTAAAATTTGACCACTGACCAGGGCTATTCTAATCAACAAAAACCATAAAAATACTTGAAATACAAACACACAAGTGTGTGTGTGTGTGTGTGTGTGTATTTCAAGTACTTTTTCATGGTTTGTTATGTTGCAGCCTTATGTTAAACAGCTTTAAATTATTTTTTTTTTCCACACCAATCTACGCTCCATACACCATAATGGCAAAGCAAAAACAGAAATGTCACAACTTTGTAAATTTATAAAAAATAAAAAATCTGAAATAAGTACACTGCAGAAGTATTCAAACCCTTAACTCAGTACTTAGCTGGATCACCTTTACAGCCTCAAGTCTTTTTGGGTATGATGCGACAAGCTTTGCTCATCAGCATTTGGCAATTATCTGCCATTCTTCTCCTCACCTGTTCACCTCTCAAGCTCTGTAGGGTTGGATGGGGGCAGATGCACATTTTCAAGTTTCTCTGGAAATATTTGATTGGGTTCAAGGCCAGGCTGTGGCTGGGCCAACTCTTTATGCTGTGTGCTTAGGGTTCTGTTGCAAGGTGAGTCTTCTGCCCAGTCTGAGGTTCTGAATGCTCTGGACTGGGTTTTCATTAAGGCTATGTTTATATTTTGGTGCATTGAGCTTGTCTTCTACTCTGATGAGTCCCTCAGTCCCTGCCGCTGAAAAACAGCCCCACAGCATGAGGCTGCTACCAGCACACTTTACTTTTGGGATGGTACTCTGAATTCCAAGTGGGTTTTTGTGTGTCTTCACTGAGGATAGAATTGAGTTTGGCCACACCGCCATAAAGCCCAGATTGGTGGAGTGCTGCAGTAAAGTTTGTCATCTTGGTCACAGTCTAGACAAGGCCCTTCTCCACCATCAGTTGCTCAGTTTGGCCAGGAGGCCAGCTCTAGGAAGAGTCCTAGTTGTTTCAAACTTCTTCCATTATAGATAATGAAGGCTACATGACTCTGTGAACCTTCAATGCAGCAGAATTTTTTCTGAACTCTTCCCCAGATGTGTGGCTTGATGCAAACCTGTTTCTGAGCTCTACAGACAGTTCTTTTGGCCTCAGGGCTTGGTTTTTGCTCTAATACGCATTTTCAGCTGTTAGACCTTTTATTAAGACGCGTGCCTTTCCAAATCATACCCATTCAATTGAATTTGCCACAGGTTAACTTCACTCAAAATGTGGTGACATTTATAAGCAATATGAATGCTCCTGAGCTAATTTTCAACTGTCCCAGATAAGGGTATGAATACTTATGCAATGGAATCATTTAAGTTTTTTATCTTTAATAAATTAGTAAAGATGTTAAAAACCTGTTACTTGCTTTGTCATTTTGGTGTATGGAGTGTAGATTGATGTGGGAAAAAAAAATAATTTAAAGCAAGTAAATTTAACATAAGGCTGCAACATAAAACGTGAAAAAAATTAAGGAGTTTGAATACTTTAACAAGGCACTGTATATATATATATATATATATATAAAATATGTAAAAATGTTTTACTTAAAATATAAAACATTAACTGAAATAATAAATTTATTTTTATTTTAAATATATTTTTAAAGATTTTAATTAATATTTTAATTTTTTGTTGTCATGTAATTTAACTTGATGTACTAAAATAACTAAAACTAAAACAATAAATTAATAACTAAATGGGCATGTTTAAAAAAAATTACTAAATTACTAAAACTTCAGATTAAATTAAAACAAAAAAGGAAAATACACAAATAAAAACTGCTTCAAAGTATTAATAAAAACTGTAATAATATCTCAATCATACTAAAATAACACTGCCATTGACCAATTAAAATAATTCATATGTTTTGCTAAATAAGGACTAAAAAAACATATTGATGTCTTTCATAAAGAAGCATTCCTGTGTTGGATCAGAGAGAGATTATTTTTGCTCATTGTTGGGAAACATGGGCATGTTTTTGCTCTCACCCTGCCATCTCTGTCCTGTCTCTCTGAAGGGTTTTCTGCCGTCGCACTGCTCTGGTCTCTGGTGGAGGTGACAGACAGCTGCCTCTGCAGACGCAACACCTCCTTCTGAGACTCCTTCAGGAGACGCTCAAACTCACTGACTCCCACAGGACCCTGAGAGAAAGACGCGAGGATCAATCATCTCAATGACATTCACAGCTTTAGGAGCAGTTCACATAAATAGTCCTGCAGTGTGACAAATGAACTTCTGTGCCAGGTTCACACTTCAAATTTATGTCCATGTACTAAAAGCGTGTGTTCAGTAAATGCTGACTGTGTGCAGTACACGAAACCTCCAGCAGGTGGCGACAGAAGTCATAATAATGAAAATGCATGAGGGAACTGAGCTGAAATATATAAGCAACTGCACAGAAATCATGTTATAAATTTAGTAATTATTACTATCAACAAGTTGGGATCTAAATAAAATAAAATGATTCTGATGTAAAATAAAATAAATAAAAAAAATAAATAAGCCAAAATGAAATAAAATGAAAAATAAAATAAAATTAAACTATGGTGGACTAAAATGCTGAACTACAATTTTAAAAATAGGAATAACAGATCAGATCTATTCAAATTCTGATGCAAATCAGTAATTCTTTAAGCACCAGTACTAGTGATGCTTGACATGGCAAGCACCACTTATTAAAGATGCCGCATGGTTTCATTCAGGGAGATGCGCTCTTGTGTGTGTTCGCGCACCTTCCCCTGTCCCGGCCGCGTCTCCAGCTGTCTGCACTCCTGCTGCAGCGCTGCGATCTGTTTGTCTTTACACAGCAGCGTGTCTGCGTGCTGCGCCAGGTCTCTGGCTCGCTGACGGGCAAACGCACGCTTGTACTGCTCCACAGCCCCCGCTTTCACCGGCATCGGAGTATTTACCTGCAAACAGCAGGAGAGAGAGAGAGAGTTTATATAGAAATCATCTACAACAACTACAATCAATTACTCTTAGCTGTCAATCACAGCATTCCACCAATCAGAAACGACACAGAGGACACGCCTTCAGATAAACCAGCCAATCATATGCTATTCTTGGATTTGCAATAAATGCAAGAATGAAGACCAATCACTGATCAATACGTAAATTTCACAAATGATGTCAAGGCCGTTCACACCAAGGACAACAACTGTAACTAAGTTTTAATAATCACTGTACTTCTACAACAACTAGGAGTCAACCACAACTATAACAATTAAGACATTTTATCATCCGTTTTTGTGCATGATAATATAGTTATTGCTATAGTTATATTTTTCATGTATTTATCTTTTGTTGTTGTTGATAGCCTTTAAATCGATAGGACATTTTCACACTTTCATTATTTTAATATAACGTTTATAAAAACATAAATTGACAGCTAAAACTATCGAAGCTAAAATAATATTATATATAAATATAAATATATATAATATAATAAATAATATGTTGCTATAATATAGACTTAGTTCTATTGTTTTTGTTTTTTGTTGTTTTAAAAATGTAAAGTAAATTAATTATAATAATAAATTGTAATATTAATAAAATAAATAAACTATAATAATTAATAAATTGACAGCTTAAATGATTAAAGTCACAATTATTATTATGTAATTATTTAAGGGTTAGCTCTGGTTTCTACAAGGTTCAAAAAGAATTGCAAATTAAAAAATATAAAGAGGAAGAGCTTTAATAGCGTTGACTTAAAAAAAACATGGGGAAAATCAACTGGAAACACAGGTTAAAAAAACATTATTAAAAAAATCAAAAACAAAAATTAATTTATATTAAATAATATATTTTAACTGCAAATAAATAACAATAAAACAAGAGAAACTTAATATACTAATATAATAAAGGCAAGTTGTCAATACAACATTCCCCTGAAAACACTGTAAAACACATTTTAAGGATTTATTTAAAACAACACAAACTAAAAGACAGAATCAGCTGAACTAGGAACAAAAGGCGTGCCTGTAGTCCATCTGTATGTCCAGCATGTGTGAGAGAGAGAGAGAGAGAGAGAGAGAGAGAGACAGGACTCATACAAACGCATAACAGGTGTTGTGCTGTGGGCGTCAGTCATTACCCATGAGCACCTGGGAGCTCACAGGTGGCCATACAGGTGGACTAGAGTTACAGTGTAACAGACATACTGTACAGAGGGGTGAAGGGCGAGGATTTGCTGTCTTTATGTCCAAACACGTCATCATTCACTGCTCTACTGCAGCATTGTGTGAAGTTTCATCTTGTCTTACGTAACCAGTATTGTTGCTCTACATCAAAAGCTCAAAGTCATTCATTGTAAAACAGACGCTTGTTTAAGAATAGATCTGTAATGTATTTAACTAGTCAGTCATTCAGAACAAATTCAACAGCAAGAAAAGTCAATAAAAACTCAATCTGTGGTTTGGCTTTATATTTAAGGCAAAAGAGAGCACTGAATGAGCCATGAATGTGTTTGATTAGTAACACTGGATGGGTTGGTCAGGTCAACTGCTCGATATCGTATTGTTCAGTTTCAAAGACGCTAAATGACAGGATTCAATATCCACCAAAGGCAAAAGAGCAGATCATAACAAATTCAAAAATCTATTCAAAAAATAAATGAATAGTTCCATCAAAAACGTATATTTTGCAATCATTACCCATCGTCTATCGCATTAAAAAGTCAATGTAATGTCTTTAGAATCAGACCTACAAGAAAATCCAACCTAAAAAGACTGACTTTTGCATTGATGACTGAAATGCATTTAAGGCAAAACACAACAGGTGTTTAGGGCAAAAAATTAACTAACAGATATCAATTATTCTCCCGTTGATTAATCACAGTACATTTAGTTGTACAGTTGTGTTATATTACAAGTTTTCTGAAATGTTATGTTGAAATATGCAAATGAAAAAGGCATGACTGAATTATATATGCATCTAATCTGCATACATGTCCAGAACAGAAATCTAATCACTAGGTTCACAATTCATATTTGATTTTGTTGACATATTAGAGTTAAAGGTTTTTAGTGGATTTTGGATTTCTCATTTTATTACTTTATAAATCAGAAAATACTGTCAACAGCCAAAAAATAAATAAATAAATAAATAAATAAAATAAATAAATACATTTGAACATGTTTTTAGGGAAAAAATGTGTTACATAAATCAGTGAGAATGAATATGAACTCTCTAAAAGCCTTCAGAATACAGCCAGGAATAAGACTGTAAAGTTTGGTGGAAGTGCTGCTGAAGTGGAGAAAAACTCATTAAAAATATGGATTGGAATTTAAATCTACAGATGTAAATACATGAAGTGTAGTGAAATGAACACGTAAATGTGTTTTTTGGATGTTTTTTCCACTAGTCTGAAAGAAGACATGATGTTATGGAAGCAAAATGGCCTCAAAATTGACAAGTGCATGGAAAAACAACAGTTTCGCCTGTAGTGTTTTGCATTAAAGTGCTAAAACTATAATTGTGTACACACCACTTTCAGGTTGGCTTCCTGTAGTTTTCGCGCTCTCTCCTCCAGACGTTTGGCGATGACGGCGAGTTCGGTGTTCTTCTTCCTCAACCTCTTTACCTTCTCCTCCGTCTCTGGAGAACTGCTCTTCCTCTGGGGAAACATGGATATTGGAGAATTTGATTTGGAGAATAAAGAGAGAATTTGAGAGACTGAAAGCAACAACAAAGATGTTCAAAGTGGTGAAATATAAACAACAGATTCAGGCCTAATAATGCAGTTTGTATTTAAAAATTGGATACAAAAAAAACAAACAAAAAAAAACAAACATGCCACACCAGGACTGTTTGAGAACTACAAAAAAGCTAAAATGTGATTAAATATGAAAAATGATGAAAAATGTAAAAGGCTTATATTATCTTTTGAGATAAAACATTTCAATCTGCTATTAAAGGGATACATTTACACTTAGACAATAATTTTTGCAAAATAAACCCAAACATGGGTATTAATTGCTGCAATGCTATTTACCAAATAAAATAAATTCAAATACATGCAATTTTGACTTGAGCATAAATGATTGTAACATAGGGCATTGAGGAATAAAAAAATGTTAATAAAAAATAAATCATAATTAACATTATAAGGCAGTGTTATTTAAGTATCACTCACATGCTATTATAGTTTTAGCTATAATTTTGAATTATATCTAATTTTTATGTTTTCTGTTTGCAATATTGATTTTAGCATAGACTGTAAAACAGCACATTTAAAAATAGAAAATGCTAAGAAAAAATGAAAAAATTTACATTACAAGGCAGTATATCATTGACATAATATTATAGCTTTTGTTATTTTTTCACATTATATTACATTTCATATTTTGTTTTCACTTAAAGTAATTAATTTAGTTGTTTTTGACTTTTTTTTTTTATTTTTCATGCCTATATAGGTTTTTAATTCATGTCTATTTATTAGTTTTAGTTGTTGTAGTACTTCAAGTGGAACTAAAGAAAATGAAATGAGAAATGTTTTTAATATTTTATTTCAGTTAATGTCTATTTAGTTTCAGGTAAAAGCAGTTTTAGTTAAAAAGTCTATCTATCTATCTATCAAATCAAATCAAATAAAAAATTCCATTATAAATTCTACATACATTATAAATTCTATACTGAACAAACAAATCACGTAAAATACAAATGTACAAATGCAAATAAATCCCACACATGGCTGATCAGTGGAGATGTTTGAAGGCTCAGATGATCTGTAGGGAGTGATGATGGAGCCTCACCAGTATCCTGTTCTCCTCTCTGAGAGCATTGCATGATTTCTCCATCTCCTCCAGCGCCCGCAGCAGCTCTGAGTTCTGCCGCACCAGGAAACCATAATCCCTGCCATTCTGAGGAAAGAAAACACACGAGAAGATCAGTTTCAGTGCTAGCATGAAGATCTCTAAAGCCTCTGGAGGACAGACAGACACACATGTTCAGCCGGCTGAACGGTGGATCATGAATAGAGCTGTTTATCAGAGCGTCTCGATCTGTTCAGCTTAATTCATCTGTCACAGCTGAGAAAGAAACAAATAAAGAGAGGAGCAGATACAGAAGACAAACCCTGTGATGCAAAGAGCAGAAAATACAGCAAAATAACATCATAAACCACTGGTAGGGGTGGTAATTGTAGGTAGTAAAAGGGTGTTTTTAGGTACTAAACCAAGTGGAAAACACTTTAATTGTGGTAAATCAGCATACAACAGCCACAATGCTGTTCTTTAGGTAATGGTTTCAGCTTCTCCACTGAAAAACCCAATAAATATCATTATAAAAAACACCAAATGTGCAATAAATAATTCAGGAGCTAATGCGAAATCATCAGAAATTTGGCCAAAATGTCAGAAATGTGCACACAGTATCCTTCCTGTGATGCAAAGTGCAGGAAATACAGAAAAATAAAGTAACAAACCACTGCATGCAGTGATTTTTCCATAGTAAAGGTTTTTTTTTTTTAGTATTAAACCAAATGGAGAAAACCTGCATATATGGTATCAGCTCTCTACTGAAAAACACCAATAAACAATAAATAATTCAAGAACTCTCATTAAATTATCAGAAATTTGAGCAAAATGTCCATCAGTGCTCCTCCCTCTTGGCTTTTTTCCCTCTTTTTCTCTTTATTTCTCATCTTGTAGGACCGACTGTCCGCCCGCTGGCGAATCTGAAGGGTGACAGCTTTGATTTCAGCAGAGCGTGTGTGTTTTGTTCATGTCATGCCAGCTGGAACTGGAGTCATATCAGGGTGGAGGATGTTTTCAGTGAATATAAAGCCACACTGAAATGTTTAGCCTCGATGTTTGATGTAAATACAGAGGACTGGGACTTCTTATACAGTACAACATGCACGATTTTTAGCAACGCAATGAAATCTTTTTTGTAAAAGAAATGCTTTTATTCAGCAAAGACATATTAAATTGATCAAAACAGTAAAGACATTTCTAATGTTACAAAAGATTTCTATTTCAAATACATGTTGTTTTTTTATTTTTTATTTATAAAGAACAAAAATGTATCACAGTTTCCTCAAAAATATTTGTTTTCATGTTTTCAACATGGATAATAATCAGAAATGTTTCTTGAGCAGCAAATCAGCTCAGTAAATTAAATTTGCATCACATGAATAAATTACATTTTACAATATATTGACATAGAAAACAGCTATTTTAAAATTGTAATAATATTTCACATTTTTTTACTGTATTTTTGATAAAATAAATGCAAACTTGATGAGCAGAAAAGACTTCTTAAAAAAACAAACATTTAAACCGACCCCAAACCTTTGAACAGTAGAGTATGTAGTTTAATAATAGTCAATTATACAATTTATACACAACATTTTGACTTTAAACTGTGCAAATACACAATACGCACACAAAATCACACAAGGCAGAACCACTTCTGAGTTAATGGATGATTCAAGATGATTGTCTTGTTTTATCATCACTGAAAGCAAAAAGCACATCACAAAGCATCAAAACAACAGTCCTCCAATTACAATCAACTTCACTCTATGTTGATGCCTTTGCAATATACACAGCTTCACAGTTAATCTGCTTTAGCTGAATCACAACACACTGCTTTTGTTGGTGTCGACTGGGTGTTACTATTGCATCAGATGAAATACAAACCAGCTGCTCATCCTACTGCTAATTCTGACTGCACAGATGCCAATCCAGACGTCTGCCGAGTGCAACTGGGATGAGCCGATATGCATGATCATATTGAGAGCCAAAGAGAAAGACACCACAAATAACCTGAGAAAAGATGCCATCTTCATCCACAATGCAGGGCTGCGCAAGTCATTTAGCGACAGTACACTCACAGCTCTGTGAATTCATGCATATTAGCATGCACAAGACTGCAATGCAATTCTCCATCCGGGAAATAAATGTTGTTCATAAACCTCATCTGAGAGAGAAACTGTCTTTGACAGGAACTCAGTAGCAGCATCTGTCGCTCTCTCAGTCTCCTCTAATGACCGAACCCAAACCAGACTACAGCTCAGGTCCTGCTCAAATCTCCTGCCAAACCTGAGAGACTCTGTGTCTAACGAGACTCGCCTGCTGCCAGGACGTCCAGATGCCAGACGGACAGGTAGTTCAGCATCCTGCATCATTTTAACTGCTTTACTTTACTTTTTAAGTGATTTGTTTGTTCAGTATATTACCAGATTGGGGGCTTAATTGTTACACTTACATTTGAATTCTTACTTTTAGTTACAGTAACAGGACTGTTGGTTACTATCTATTAGGGCTGTATGTTATGTGGAAAAACATGGATTTTTTTTTTTTCTGATAAAAACTACAATTTAGTGCAATTGAAAAATTAAAATCTAGGTTTGTATGGCTGCACAATTTGGCCAAAATGTTGTGATTATATGATTGAATAGCAATACGGCTAATTATTATTATTATCATGATTGTATTCAACCCTCTACAATGCGAGTAAATCACTCGCATATGCGACTAAATTTCACTCTGGGCGACTTAATGATGTTTAATATTAGCCAGTGGCTAATAAATTCTCAAATTTTACTCGCCAGTGTGTGAGCTGGAGGCTAAGTATAAGTTTAGCACAGATATATTCACTCGCGGAACACTGACTGAGCGCTTCTCTCTCCGTCAAGCGATCTGCGCTGTTTCTCAGTTCATCTCAATGGATGCGCAGCGCACCTGTGTTTGACGTACCGTGAACTCTAGTGTAACGGCTCATGACTCGCCGTCGCTTTGGTGAGAGCAGATAGAGCCAGAGAGAGTCTTAAATACATGCAGAATTGACGCGCTACATGTAAACGATACTCTTTGTTGTATTTTCCTGCCAAAATAACAGAGTTCCTTTGGATTTCTTCAGCTTTTAAGAACTGCCGGGTTTTCCAGGAGTAGGCGGAACTAATGCGTAAACGGCAATCTCATTGGCTGGCGCTCACCTATTATCGTCCCTGTTGATTTCAGCGAATCAGTTCGAGTGAACACAAACAACCTGATTAAATATTCATGAATCCAGCAGCTCCTTAATCCTTAGTGCATTTTATACTGTTCTTTTTAGCAGAATTCGTATTATTATTATTATTATTATCGTCTTATCAGTATTATTGTTAGTTTTTTTCCCACTGAATAACCAAAAAAAGCACCACCACCAGTCCTAAATTCAGTTATTCAGTTAAAATGTCTATGCATTCATACATGGTTACTAAGTTTTAATTCTAATTACTTTCATTCTAATTATCATAATGTCATATTATAATGCTTGACTGACTGATGTTAAGAGTGTACTTTCAGATATTTAAAAAGCTGTACCATTTTAGAAATATATACAGTATATATACAGTATATTACAGAGCATATATATATATATATATATATATATATATATATATATATATATAGGCCTAGTATATCAGTCTGGCGAATAAACTAAAAAAATTTACTAGCCAATGGCGATTCAATTGCCAAGGTGTCCGTAGAGGGTTGGTATTTTACATTTATCTTTAATTATTTTATTTGATTATTTTAATTATTATTATTATTATTATTTTTTTTTTTACAAATTGCAGCCTTTGTGATTTGATAATCACACTAAGCCATATCACGGTTTTAGTTTTATTTTGATTAATTGTGCAGGGTTGCATTATTCAGGATTACTTTTATTATTACTATTTTACTTTTATATTGATTGAATTATTTTATTTTATTTTCCTCACTTAGTTCAAGGTGGTTCTGGTATTTGTTTCTGTTAGTGAAGAGAAAAAATATGTTAACAGTTATTTTAAATTACACCAATGTTGCACGATTTTACTGTTTCTACTATGCATCAACATGTATGGCTGTATTTATTTTATTTTTATTGCAAAACACACCATAACAACAAAAAAATATCTTTAAAGTGCAGTCTTCTCAGTCTTCTTATGGCATATGAAAGGTGAGGAACAGACCCAAAAATAACAACAACAATAATAACAATAACAATTTCTTCTTTTGTTTTTCACCAAAAAAAATAACAATGTATGAGTTAGGAACAATGCACAACCCCAATAAGAGCCACAACCTCTAAAAGTGCCACTCTTGACTTATAATATTCATGAGTCATTCTACAGTCATACAGATTTGTCATTATCTTAAATACACTTTAAGTAATGTTTAAGAGCGCTGTCAATCACAAGTGTGAAAGCGATCCCGCCTAAATCCGCTGTGACTGGCAGGCCCACTTACGCGTAAATCTTATCCGAGCGCTCGTGTCTCCCACCGGGGCTGTTGGGATATGATTGATGCCTGCTCATTACAGAGGCATCTGCGCTGGACGGCAGAATCATCCTTTTGTCCTGATTATGGATGGGTCGCGCCGCTCTACATTAATAGTTGCATCTCAGATGTGAAGGGTCTTGGAGCAAAGCTCATCTCCATTAAAACACAAACCTCCATTAGCAGCATAATGGAGTCGACAGGGGTTCCCTGCGCACAGATGGGCTTTCTGCTCGAAGGAAGAGAAAACACTCACGGCAAGTCCACATCCGGCAGCATTCCCCGAGTCAATTCCCAACAAAATGACTAGATATTTCACCCTAAAACTAAAAAAAACGAGGAAATTACATTTTGAGATTAATGTCTGAAATGAATAAAATATGAAGCCTATTTTATGAAAAGTTTTGCATTTTGACAGTATTTCCATGACAATTCATTCTAAAATACTGTATTACAGTCATGATAATCTAATGTGAATAACATTAAGAAAGAAGGAGAATTACAAATAATGAATGAATGAATAACTAAAATGTCTATGCTTTAGGGAAATATGTTTAATAGTCCCAAAAATGCAAAAACTTTTAATGGTTATAAAAGAGGCTTCATTTTCATTATGCAAAATATAATCTCTTATTTTTTATTATATCTACAATATCAGACTGAATGTGATTTATGATTTATACTGTGTGTCAGCCAACTGCATTTTGGCATTATTTTCATGACAACTTATTCTAAAATACTGCATTACAGTAATGATAATCTAATGAGAATCACTTTGAGAATTAATGAGAAAGACAAAAAATAAATAAATCAAATGTCTACGCATCAGGCAAATGTGCTTAACAGTCCTAAAATAATGTCAAATGCAAAAACCTTTAATGGTTATAAAAGAGGCTTCATTTCCTTCATGCAAAATAAAATACAACATTTTTGAATATAACCATATCTTTAATATCAGACTGAATGTCAGAAAAGGCACTGTATGAGTTCTTAATGTAAATTTAATGCTAATATAATGCTCAATTCCCTTAACACAATGATTTATAATATGTATCATTCAATTAGACAGATTTTCAGGTTGTACGAGACATAAATGAGAAGGAAAACACTCATTAGCTGCATGTCATTAGTTTTACACAGATCTCGTATATCATTCCTCATTCATATCTCCTTTCAATCACAATCACGACCCTCAGAAGTTTATTCTCACTCTTTCAATAATGTTTTCCAATACATATCTCTTGATGACCAGTGGGAGTGATTATCTATGAGAATGTCTTGTTAATGTCTTAACTAGCATTTAACTATGACACACACCTTATGCTGCTGGATTCTCTTCTCTTAAATTATTTACTTTACGGCTCCCGTGAGAAATTAAGTAATGTTCCAACCTTTCAATAACCATCGAGAATAAAAACTTTAATCGTTTAAATTAAAACAGGATTTTTGAAATTAACTGCAATGTTAATATTATTATGATACTATAATTTTTTTTTTTCCCAGCATTTTTAAAAATATTTTTTACTCATTTATATTAATAATTTAATTCCTATTTATTTTGCACTGGCATTTCTATCACAGCCTAATGAACCTATATAAGCTTATTTCCGACATGGGATAAAAATATTAAGTAATTGCGACTTTTTATATCACAATTCAGACACTTTTCAGTAGTGCTGTTTGAACTTTTTTTTTCTCAGAATTTCGAGTTTATATCTTGCACTGACAATTGTAAGATACAGACTCACAATTATGAAAAAAAGGCTGAAATTTCGAGTTCACATCTAGCAATTCTGACTTTTTTCTCAGAATTCTGAATTCTTACATCTTGCAATTATTAACTTGCAATTCCCAGAAAAAAAGTCTGTGATTTATAAATCGAAATTGCAAGTTTACATCTAGGACTTCAAATCAGAATTCTGAGTTTACGCCTCGCGATTAATAACTTGAAATTATACGTTTACATCTTGCAATTAAAACTTGCAACTGCGAGTTTATAAATATGATCAGAAATAACCTTTCTGAGTTTATAAATCACAATTGCATGTTTACATCGCACAATTTTGACTTTTTTAACAGAATTCTGGGTTTACATCTTGCAAATTAATTATTATGTAATTATGAGCTTAACACACAATTCAGAGAAAAAAAAAAGAAATTAAGAGTTCACGTAGGGGTGGGCGATATAGCCTCAAAATTATCACCACGATATTTCAAGAATATTTGCGATAATGATATTTATGACGATATACCAATAACATTTTATTGGTGATTGCAGCTGGCAGGCAGCAGCATTTATTAGTGCAAACACAATGAAGGGCATTTTCCATCCTTTTCCAATGAGCTACTGTCATTGATGACAGACTACCTAATTCAAAGTGCAAATCTATTGTCATAAGGTGGCAGAAGCAGCATTATAGTGCAATAGTAGTGACCAGTGTTGGGCAAGTTACTTCAAAAAAAGTAATTATAGTTACTAGTTACTTCTCACAAATAGTAACTGAGTTACATCATTATAAAAGTAACCAATTACCAGGGAAAGCAACTACTGCGTTACTTTAAAAAAAAAAAAAAAGTTCAAATATGTCAAATAACTTGGATGCCTCCAATATTAAATGTGAAATGAATGAAATGGACACTACATAGAATAAATTATTATTTTTAAACATTGTACACTAATACAAAACAACAATTTAAAAATTCTTATTTAACACTGAACATTTTTTAACATTCTAGCAGACATTATACCAACAAAGCACAATTTGATTTGAAATGAATAAGTTAGTAAAATAACATTTTGTGGCCATTTTTGAGATCCCCTTCTTGAATCAGGCATGCAAATAAATGCAGCCTTGCTGAGCAGAAGGGAATTCTTTTAAAACATTAGAAAATATTACAGATCCCAATTTGAACACTATGTGTGAATGTTATAATAAATGTATTAATAGAGCTGTTGTAATTATTATCATTATTATTGTCTTACTTTTAAATTTTATTTAACAGAACGACAGTAAAATTATAATACTAACATTTATGAATGTTGATGGAGCTTTTATTTTGACAGAAACTAACATGAAGTCCTCAGTGCTTCTTTTTGTTGACAGCAGCAGACTTATAAATTATTCTCATTACTTATTTGGGAAGATGCACGTAAAAATTCATTAAAATGTTACTGAGCAACTGACAAGAGTTTCAGTGCAGATTTCCCTCACGGTTTGGACTTTGACCCTGGCTCACGAGACAGCGCTGCGAGCTTGTGCAGCGCTGTTTGAACACATGCAATTCATGCGTGTATTAGAAAACATAATGCTCCTCAGTGTATTTAATTGTTTAAGGCCATTTCACGATTTTAATCATCATACAGTAACCAGCAACAACCACCTCTTCCTCTTCTCATCAGAGACATGATGCAGTGCTAAATGGTCTCTCGCTGTCGGTGCTTGCAATGATTTTTGTGTCTTTCTCGGACAGTTTTAAAAGCTTCCACGCTGCCGTCATGTTTGCTGCATTAGTGCGCGCCTCTATTTGATCACGTCATGTCATCATTGTTCGGTGCAATTTATTGTCTTTTTGCTTATTCACCGAAAGAGCTTTTTTTTTTTTTTTGCTATTTTCAGCTGCAGAACATTCGGTGCATCCCTAGTAAATACGTCATCGCATCGCTATATCATTGATATCACGATATGACACTTTTTATCATGTGAAAATGTATACCGGTGTTATTGTGGACGGTTTGATATGGCACACCCCTAAGTTCACGTTTTGCAATTTTGTCTTTTTTCCTCAACTCCAAGTTTACATCTCTCAATTAATAACTCACAATTGCGAGATATAGCTTGCAACTATGAAAAAAGTCTGAAATTGCAAGTGCACTTCTTGCAAATCTGACTTGTTTCTCATAGTTCTCACTTCATATCTTGTAATTAATAACTTGCAACTGCGAGATATAAACTCGCAATTCTGAGAAAAAAAAGTGAGAAATTGCAAGTTTATAATGCACAATTTCAAGTTTACATCTTCCAATTCTTTTTTTTTTAAATTAAAAATTTTTCAAATTTAAAAATTTTGAGTTGACATCTCGCAATTGTACGGTTTTTTTTTTTCCTCAGAATTCCGAATTTCTCAGAAATACTCACTTTAACTTCACTTATTTTCAATTTAACGATTCTGAAACAAAAAAGTTGTCATTTGAAAACATATTCCCGTGTTTTTGGTGAAATATTCCTTTAATCACTCCTCCTGAGTCCCGCTGGCCTTCTGCATTTGTTACTGCATTGACAAACACACACTGCAGGTGTGGGAAGATTCAGGCGGAGAAAAGACTGTCTGCTGGAGTTCCCATCATGCCTCTCTCTCTCTTCCTCTCTAATCAACGCAGATACAAACAGAGATAATTGAAGGCTGCGCGCCGCTTTCAAACACACGCTGACCCGGCGACAAGTCTGGAGGCGGTTTCCATGGCGACGCCGCTTTTAAGCCAGCGTTCCATTAGCCTTTCAAGCTAAAGGCCACCGAGTTTGTTACTCGGGGGAAATAGCGTTAACAAACACATAACGAATGAAGCGCAGGTGGCGACCCCTGCGTGCGAGGAGAGACACAGGTGGAGCTGTTCTCAGATCAGTGACGACACAATCGTCTACACGCAAATGTTTCAGGGCTCTTTCATGAAGTGCGTCGGCCCCTGGGTTACCAGCACAAAGACTCGCCTTTAACAAATTGGGCTGTTTCAGCCAAGAACTCCACAGGAAGTCAATTAATCAGACCGAATTCAGCACAGAGAAAAAAGCCCATCTAACAAAGGTCTGTCGGAGTAAATCTGAGCTTGTAATTGTGCCATATTGTGGGTGACTAACTGACCTTGAAGAGGAAAAGATGGAGAAATGCAATGAATTTGAACATTATCATCACTGTTCATTAAATTTATGCATGGAATAAATGAAGCACTGGAGAACAGTACATAAATACTGTACTACAAAATTATGCAGCGAACAAATGTTTTAAGTCCCTAAAACTGGTTTGTTAAAACTTTTAATGAGTTAAAGGAATACTTTACTCATTTACATTTGCTCATCCTAATGTCATTTCTTCCATTAAACAAATACAGCAAATTAAATCTACGGCAGAAGGCACAATTTGCACTATTATTATATTTTTCTGTTGCTTTTTGCTTTTTTTTCTGTGACGAATTGTTTATGCTCCTCTATTGTACAGTAAGTCGCTTCGGATAAAAACATCTGCTAGATGCATAAATGTAAATGAAAGTCCTCATCACTGTCTGACTTTATTGTATAGAAAGAGCAGCATGTACATTTCTACTAAACTTTGCTAAAGCCCTACGTTTTCAGTTGAGAAAATCTATCATTTTATCATTTACGCACAGAAACCTTGATACAACTCGTCAAAATAAAAGTTTGTCTTAACTTGAAGAAATTGTAACAGAAACACATTACTTTTGTACAGTGGAATGTACTTTTCAAAGTAGTAGTAATAATAATAATAATTTTATGGAATAATGACAATTTTTCCATGTTTGAATTTTAACTGCAAACCTTTGTTGTGCAGCAATTTGTTTGCCAAAAAAATAAAAGGCATTGTTTAATCTTCATTTATTGCTTTTTAAAAGATTAATTGTTAATGTTTTATGTATTTATTTGATTAACACCATTTTTGACAATAAATTTGTATAAAATCATAATCAAGTTGTTAAAGTTTTAGGCATGTTTTTATTATTAAAATTTTATTAAAATTAAACCCCAAGACAAGGGTTCTAAAAACTTAATTTTTGTTACATTTTTAATAAATTGTTGTTAAATTGCATAAGTTTCATGATTTTAATTAATTACACATGCTTTCTGATCACTAACATTTAATTTAAACATGAAAATACAGTCTGGAAAAACTAAAACAAGGAAAAAAAAAAACAGAATCCAGAAAAAAAATTAAACAGAAAAAAAAAATGAATTTGGAAAAACAAAAAACAGAATTTGGAAGAAAATGGAATTCATAGTGCTCTACTCTACAAAAAAAGATACAGTTTTAAATAGTACTGTAAAAGTACTGGAATAAAGGTTTGGAAAGACATGAGGGTGAGTAAATAATGGCAGGATTTTCATTTTAAGGTGAATTATCCCTCAGTGACTCCACAGTGCTGTTAAACAACAGCAGTGGAGAAGTGAATAATAAGTCCAGAATATGTCAGGACATCGGTTTTGAAGTGACAGTCAAACTGTGACATGTCAAAAACACTTGACTGGATTCACCAACTACAACTGGAGTGAGTTTTTTTAAACATATTCAGTTTGGGTGAGAGTGAGAGACAGATGGATAGACAGACAGACAGATGACAAGCCTAATCATCTTCAGAGCAGCATAAAAACATCCTGACATTCTCACACACACACACACACACACACACACACACACACACACACACACACGCACAAAAGCTGAAGGAATGGAGTGAAAATAGGAATACTAATGTGCACTTACTAATTTGTAACTTCTTATAAACTGTAAATCGAAGCAATACAAAACATCCATGAAAGAAACACCTGTTGTGAATCTTTACACTTCTAAAGACTTTCATCAACGTGGAAAATTCATAGAATATCAGAAGTATCTACTAGTCTTTTTTGTCTCCAGAAAACAGAAATACAAAGGAAAAAAGTCACAGTGTCACATAATGAGACACAGAGACTCACTGACTCATATATTATGCTGTGAACTATAGTTATAAGTAAAACCATAAAAATACATTTTAATTAAAATAAATGTTAACTGAAATAAAATTTGAAAAACTATAAACTGAATTTTTTTAATTCAGCAAGTTGCCAAAGTAACATTTCTCATTTTGTTGTGCAATAAAAAGGTTCTATGGATGTTAAAGGTTCTTCGTGGAGCCATCGATGCCTATAAAGAATCTTCATTTGTATGAGTGTCTCCATTCTTCTGGTAAAATAAGTGCACTTCTCTTCTTAAATTACTGTAAAGACGCACGTGACCAAATCTGCCTCTCGCAGAGCAAAGGAAAACACAGACATCAGCATTTTACCATCAACAAACCCCAAGAGACGAGAAACCACGAGCAGACCGTCTGTTACAAGCAACACAATAATAAAATGTGTGTGTGAACCCTACAGAGACACACACCAGACTTCTGCAAGAGACAAATGTCTAATGCTGTGACTGTATTACAATGCATGTTTAAAACAGATTGATTAGCTCAGTCCAACTATCTGCAGGGACATTAATAACTCAAAACATACTTTCTACTACTGTAATTTTCCTTTATAAAGAAGAGACCAGGGGAATTAGTGAGTTGTGCTTGCAAAGACAAGCATCACTGTTATATGATCATAAACAAACCCCAAGCACCAAGCATTATATTTTGCTGTATAAATAATCCTGCACAGTTTGTATCTCAAAATATGATAAAAACAAACTAGAATGCATTCAACATTTAAGTAGAAATTAATAAAGTAATACACCGTAAAAATTTTTACAATTACAACTCAAAAACAATATTTATGAGTGAAATGAACCTATTTCATGTGAATGCACTAAAAATAGCAGTTAACTATTAGCTAGCAATTGCACACATCTTCTTAAGCTGCAGTTAAAGATGAAGAATATTGATATGGAATAATTGTAGTTCTTGAAACTGATTAGTATAGTTTCTAATTTCTCCATTCTCAAATATTTTGATTAAAATTGATCAAAGATGGTTTAACAAATGATGTATATAATTTGTAAGTAAAAACAAATTTCTTTTCCGGGAGAAAACTTAAATAATATATGTGACCCTGGACCACAAAAGCAGTCTTAAGTCGCTGGGGTATATTTGTAGCAATAGCCAAAAATACATTGTATGGGTCAAAATTATAGATTTTTCTTTTATGCCAAAAAATCATTAGGACATTAAGTAAAGATCATGTTCCATGAAGATATTTTGTAAATTTCCTACCGTAAATATATCAAAACTTAATTTTTGATTAGTAATATGCATTGCTAAGAACTTCATTTGCACAACTTTAAAGGTGATTTTCTCAATATTTTGATTTTTTTGCACCCTCAGATTCCAGATATTCAAATAGTTGTATCTCAGCCAAATATTGTCCGATCCTAACAAACCATACATCAATGGAAAGCTTATTTATTCAGCTTTGAGATGATGCATAAATCTCAATTTCAAAAAATTGACTCTTATGACTGGTTTTGTGGTCCAGGGTCACATGTGAATTTTAGACAAAAGTAACTGCTGGTTATTTAGGCATTTATTTTAGTATGTCCAACTCAAACAATCAATAAAGTGATATTCAGAGATTTTATAGTTACTTATTATTGTGATATTCACAAAGCCACTGAACTGTTTTTCAGAGCATATGCTGTTATTTTAATTACATAGATTTACAGTTTCCACCTACTGGATGATAAAGCAGGTGAACAAAATCCAGAAGATGCACACCGAAGGAAGGACCTGAGGGATATTTACAAAAACAAGTGCCTAGCAACCACACAGAAACCTAACAACACTCTAATGGCTCCTTACGTTTTCTTCAGTAAATGTAAAAACTGAGTTTAGACTTTTCTTGTCTTCCTTTGGTAATCGTTCTTCTGAAAAGCCGCATCTCCTGTGCTGATGGACAGATCTCGTCCTGCTCTACAGCTCTAATGAAAACATAACCGCTCTCTCCACTCCAATAACAAGTGCTGGGAAAGAGACTGTGATTAGAGTTTCATCCTGTTTCCTGAGAGTCCTGACAGCACATGATTGCCTTCTCTAGATAATGGTCACGTTCAAACGAGAGCACTAGTGCACTGCTTACTGCACTGTGTGCACTACACTGCCTATTATGGAAACGCTTTACTTAAAGCCTTTATGCATAATGCATTATAAAGGGTTATTAAAGGGTATAATGCATTATAATTACTCATAATGTGCATTGTAATACACTATATCTTGTCATAAATAATTATAACCGAATTTAAAATGCATAGTGTAACAAAGAATTGTTAAGTGTTATAATGTATTAACTGTGGTTACAATTCATGAGAATGTACAATGCATTATAAGGTACATTACAAGGCATAATTAATGAATTAAAACTACTTTTATAATGGATTATACATAAAGGCTTTAAGTAAAGTGTTACCCTTATGATTTTTTTAAACTAGCATGTGAAATAGCAGTATGCAGTGATGAAGGTTTCAAACAGTACTATGCAATATGCTGAATTACGTAACTCAGCAAGTGGCATCCAGTTTTCAATTTTCAATATATTAAAAATTTGTTTTTGTATTTTTAATCTAATTTTGTCAAAATGACTTAAATTTTGGCAGTCAGATCAAAAAATGAGTCAAAAATGATACTGAAATGGAAATGGTAGCTCAAGTTTTGCACATTGCATTGTGGTCTACAGTTTTTCTAACAGTGTGCTCTGGTTCTGCACTGCACATTTTGGCAAATACAGCACTTCATCCAGGTATTTAATGCATAGTAACAGTTAGGGCTGCACGACTTGGGGGGAAAAATCTATTTCCACTGCGATTTAAAATGCTTTTTTTTTAAAAAAAAGAAAAAAAGAAAAGCTCCAGTTTTGGTGAATATACACACACACATATATATATATATATATATATATATGTATATGTGTATATATATATACATACATATATATATATATATATATATATACATACACTACTGTGCAAAAGTCTTAGGCCACTACTATTTTCACCAACAAAAAATGGTTTGAAGTCAGTTATTTCTATCTTTTGCTGTAGTGTGTCAGTAGGAAATAACAGTTTACATTTCCAAACATTATTTTTGCCATTAATTGTAATAATCCAGTGAGATTTTAGTTTGCACAAGGAGTCTGACAATAGCCAGTGCTCTACACAGAGATCTGATCTGATCATCATCCAGTCTGTCTGGAATGACATGAAGAAACACAACAAACTGAGACAGACTAAATCCTGAAGAACCGTGGTAATGTCTCCAAGATGCTTCAAGAGATATGTATATATGAAAAAAAAAAAAAAAAAAAAATTGATACTACTAAAACGTCTACTACTACTATTATTATTATTATTGTTATTATTATTTATTATTAAATGACATTTATAAAACTGAACTATAATTATGTTACTGTAAAATAAAAAATTGAGTATTTAAGATGTAAAAATATAATATTGTAATATAATAATTTTATAATAATGACAAAAATATAAAAACAACAACAACAACAATTATTCTTAGTGGCATTATAAAATATATATATTTAAAATATGAAATATTACTATTGCAATATTTTACTGTAAAAAAAATAATATTACAATATATTATTCAAAAATATAATATAATATTACATAAAAAATATAATATTACAATAATAAAAAGTATAACAATAATAATTAGAAGTAGCAGTGGTAAATAAAATATTTTAAAAAATGAAATTACTATTGTAATGTTTTCCTGTAAAATAAAAATAAAAAAAACAAGCATTTAAGAAAAATATAATAATAATAATAATAATATTTTAATGTACAACTGTAAAAATATCATAGTAATATTTTAGCTGTCTTAAATCCATCCTTTTCAAACGTTCAACCATCAAGCTTTTATTTTCAGGGAAAACCCCTGAAAAAAGCTTCTCTTGTGTCGACAGCAGTTGGTTTATAAGCACTTTATATCCCAATTTCAGTATTATTTTGATGAAATCATGCAGCGCTAGTATTAGCAGTGTGACACTGATATTTCAAACACAGCCGGCGGCTCCTGTATACAGCGAAACACTGAAGGTCACACCGCTCAGCCTTCACTGGCACTTGTGTTTCGGACAAAACAGTGCATGACATTTACAATCAGAAATATCTACACAAAATTACTGACCTTTAATTTGAAGCAATGCAAAGAGACGATGGTATAAAACACAATCAGATGTGGTCATGCTGCACTGAGTTCAGTGTGTATTAAAAAAATACTCTATTATGAGTTAAATAACTGAAGATCAGCATCTCTGCAGGTCTGTGAGTAACACTGTCAGGTGCTTTAGCTAAAGACTGCTGGAGCGACAATAAACACAAGTGTGCGTACGAGAGGTCGCTCATTAAATAAGCGCTGGGGGTCCATTAACTCCACGAGAAGGAGCTTTAGTTAACCTAACATTCAATAATAGACTCAATGCTGATGTATGACTGACAGCTCAGAAACGCTGCTGTGTGCGGCTGTGATAAGAGCGTCTGCGTCCTAAAATATACTCCAGTAACCAGACAATAAACTCATTATATTCATCCCTTCTCCTGTCTCATTCAAACAAACACAATCATACATCCTGTGATTCGTTTCCATTAAAAAGAAAACGGGCCACATTTGTCTAAAGTGTCAGAATATAAATTAGAATTGGATATTAGTGTCTGCGGCGCAAAAACCTGCTTCCGTGAACAATCCCCACATCTGCATAACAATGAGACGATGCTTGTGTTTTGATCCACCACCATCATCATGGAATTTTTTTCAAAATTCCAAAAATTCTCCCTTGAGGGAATTCCTATTATACACGGAATTCCATATCCTCGCTGTCGGAATGCAGGGAAATTTCATTTGGCCATCTAAATTGGATCTGGACGTGCGTCATCCTGCTTTGGAGTGGATGTGATGGGCGAGATGTGATTTCCGACCTGAGCGGAGCGCCGGCAGGGAAAGGCCTGTGGCACTACGCAATAATCGTCTTAAAAATGGCAACTGTCTGGACTGAGAAGAATTTAATTTGGGAGAAACCTCAACGGTCCTTCACCTGGTTTACAAAGGGCTTCCAGAAACATCCACAATTGTTGGAAACCATTCAGGGTCATACAGAAATATAAGCACATCTTGTTAGTTCTTCACCCATATGATACAGTGAAACTAAAGCACACAACAGAATCAGGGTAATCAGAAATAAAAATCAATTCAATTCCCCATTTAACCTGTTCTTCCTGTGTTTTTTCTGCTTATATTAGCTTAACAAAGCAAAGACAATATAAAAAATAATAATGCTGCTCTATGTGGATTTGTGCACATTGAAAATCTGATTTTTACACACAAGGAACTCAGATCTGATCACTTCTGTTCAACAAAAATACATGAAATCAAATGCTTACAAAACCAATCAAAACCACATTATCATGCGATTTCAAAATTTGATTTGTGGATTTCACAGACAGAGATTGTATTTAAAAAAATAAAAAAATAAATAAAATAAAATAAAAAGTCTTCCTTTCATATGTCCCATGCCGACTTGCTGTTCCAATAGAAAATTTAATAAGTTGTCTAAGAAGTGACTGTTGCCATGTTTGATTGCCTGTGACATAAATTATTGACTTCTGTCAATCCTAAGTTATTAAATAAATAAATAATATGAAATAACATAATATTTTCCTTCGATGTCTAAAATAACGATATGTTAAATACTGAAATTGGAAAAATTTAAATGAACAGGAGCATGTCACCATGTTTTCATATATATATATATATATATATATATATACACACATACATACACATATATATAAAGAACGTATTCATTGCCATTAAAGTGAAATAACTGAATCTACACAAAGGAGCCTGATAAACATGCTCATTTTAGAAGAAAATTTCAAATGGCACTTTGAGTTTTTGCATCTGAAGTCTTCATACACACACACACACACACAAATTATTTGTTAAGTTAAAAAGTACTCTGACTCTTCTCCTTACTATCAGCCTAAATTCACTGCATGCAACCTAGACTCAAAAACGACTGCATTAATATTCTGTGCTGTCTTTCATCTGACTTCAAACAGACGCGTATCTGTGCTCAGCTCCTCTCAACGCAGTCCTTCAAGTTCCTGAAGTTTTAGTGGTTTAAGTGGTGTTTTTTTCTCGCTGCCTGAGCGCCATGTGCTCTTTGATTCAGAGCTCGTTTTCTCAGAGTCAGAGCTGAGCCTGTATTTGGAGCAGGAGAATAACCGGCTTCCTGTGACCTACATCCACACAATGAGCCACGCCGTCATATTTTCCACACTTGTGCAGTGAAGAGGAAGAGGAAAACATTGAGAGATTGAATTCAGTAGCATTAACAAGTTTTCTGAAATCTACACTGTAAAAAAAATTCCGTAAAATTTACGGTAAAAAACTGGCAGCTGTGGTTGCCGGAATTCTACCGTTAAAAAATACGGTAACAACGTTTTAGGTTTTACGGTTTTAACTTAAATTTACAGTTAAATACCGTAATTTCTTTAACTGATATAATGTTAATATACCAACCTATTAAAGTACTGAAATCTGTTTTGTACCTTTGAAATACACTGATAAACACCAAATGCAGGTGGTGATGAGAAAGTAACATGATGAACCAAAGCCCATCACAAGCAGCTTTTAAATGATAGCATATATAGAAGATGCACAGTGTCATTCACACAAGCACTAAACACCATCATGGTGAGACTCATTAAACTGAAATATGAACTATAAACATTAGGCTATTATTAGATAACATACAACCCTAATAAACATAACTGATAAGAAAAATCTAAGAAACACAGTTATTTCAAAGAAAAAACATCAAATTCAAACAGAATTTGAAATGCAACACAGGGAATTCTGGGAACGTCAGTTTACGGTTTTTCCCTGTAAATTTTACAGGAACCTGTTAACCATTTAACAGGTTTTTACTGTAGCATTTTCACAGTTTTTTACCGTTAAAATTAGGGCTGCAACAACTAATCGATAAAATCGATTATTATCGATAATGAAAATCATCAACAATGATTCTCATTATCGATTAGTCAGGTCTGCCCACAGTGCACGTCCAACTTCAGCCTGTAGCGTCAAATTACAGCACTGAATAACGTATTTCTGTGTACAAAATGCATCTAAAAATAGTGGTGAAAACAGAATGAGATGCTGCGGGAGAAGTACGTGACCCAAGCTGCCCAAAACATGAGAATTCTTTATTTTAAGCTTTAAGTTAATGCATTAGCGTAATGGCTTGCCCTGTCAGGCGCTTTGACAGATGCGTGTGCGTCCTCAGCGCAAAAACTTTCAGTTTACGGTCATATCCTTATCTGTAAATGTCACAAATTCACCCGAGCATTTCCATTTTTGCATAAAGTTCCGTCCTGACAGTCTGTGTAAAGTTTAAATCTTTACTGAATGAGCGCCGGGCCGGTGCGTGAACGCGCGTCAGAGAGAGACAATATTCAGCGCAAAAACATTCATTGTGCTGAAATATCTGTTGTTGAACGTTAAATTAAGGTTTACAAGTCAACATGTAGTGCACGTATTTTATGAAAGTAGGAACTGTAAAAGGATAACTGTGTCTGAATATAAATATCAGACGCTTCATAGCTGCCTTTTACAGGATAAAGAAGTGACAGTAAGGTGACTGATCAAAAAGTGAACACGTGTTCCTGCAGAACATTACTCTTACCTGTTGGTTAACACTGAGTTTGTGTTTTTATTCTATCTTTATTATCTTAATTTTTGATGACGAGATTTAAACTATAGGCCTATATACAGTGCTTAAATTTATTAAAACAAATTTATGTAAGGTTTATAACAAATTATATAAGGTTTGTGCCACTGCTGCTCTAAACTAACAGTATTGGTGTTTACTAAAATAATTTTTTAGCTATCTGTATTGGTTAGTCCTCCAATATGCGTAAGCTCTTTAGTAAGAGTAGTTTTCTAGTAAGAGTACTATTTCTAATACTATAATATAATTATTGCTGTTATCTATGAAAGAATGAAAGATCTATGAAAGATTTTTTCAGATACCCAGTTACAGTCAAAAAGTAAACAATGCCAGCAAGAATGCATGCTCTTATGAAAGGCAGCAGGCCATTTTTTTATTATGTGAATAAATACTATTTATTTGTTTCAGTTTGTTATTTGCCAAATAAATGACAATAACAGTTTTAGATTTAAACAACTCCTTGACAAATTCCTAAAATATTTGTGTTTTCTCTTTATTACGACAGGTGGTCTAATAAATTGTTAAGCACTGTATGTTTTCATAGCTTTCAGTTAGCACGTTTGTTTGAAGAACATTGGGCAGAATGTGGAAGTAGTTTTTTGTCAATAAAATGAAAAAAGAAAATGTAACTTTTTTTACCCGATTAATCGATTAATCGAAAAAATAATCGGCCAACTAATCGATTATCAAAATAATCGTTAGTTGTAGCCCTAGTTAAAATCATGATCATTTTTTACAGTGTAGTGCAAAGTTTAGTTTTACAAATGTACATTAGTATTTTTTTTAATGGAAAATCTAAAAAAAACCTGTGGGGAAAAAAGCTGTGGAAATGCGGCATTCTGTGAAAAGCGGCATTGTTTTCGTTACTTGAAATAAAGCTGAAATAAAATAAAATACAAATATTAAATTAAAAAACAAAAACTAAATAAATAAAAAGGACCAAAACTAAAAATAAACTAAATAATAGATGAAAAAAAAATCTAATCAAAATAAGAACGAAAAAAATAAATAAATAAAATAAATAAATGAAAATGAGAAATGTTGCCTCTGCAACTAACTGAAATCAAATAAGTCAAGGTTGAAGAGTGACAATGACTAAAACTAAAAGGATATATAAACAAAGTAAAAGAAAGAAAATAAAGATATTAATAAACAATATTAATAAACAATATAATATTATATAACTAATACTAAAATTAGTTACTTTCTTAATCAGTATTTCATCCTTTTTCTATTAAAACAATCCTTAAAACAAGATCATTTTGCTTGTGTAAACACTGTAATGTAAGATATTGTTGAATTTTTCATATTAATTGTAAGATTTTTCTACCACATTAGCAAATTGTTTCGTTTTAATTTAATCTAATTTTTTTTTTTTAAGATTTATGCATAAAAAACACCATTGTGGTAAGAAATATAAACAGATTTCTATTTTTTCTTAATATCTAATACAAGTAAATTCATCTCTCCAGACTCATTGATATGTGGTGCTCATATGGGAAATGCAGGTTTGAATCTGACTGGAACAGAAACAGAACCATAAATACAGTCCATATGATATCTGCACAATAAAACTGAGCAGCCAGAACATTCTACACAACATCTGATATTTTGGCCTACAGAAGCCATGCAGTCATACAGGAACAAACTCTTACTTTTCTTCGTTTACAATGTCATAATTTTAGCATAAGTTCCACATCTGCAAGATTAGTGTACAAAAACTGCAAGTGTGAATATAGTCTGCATGGAAACTGAACCTTTATTTAGCTCACGTCTGTCTGCAGAGCTGAACAAAGCCAGACACGCTCTCTCACACACACACCCACCACCAGTATGATTAAACACTCCCACACCGCATGTCTCTGTTATTGCCTTCCTGATCTTCACATCAGCACATATTACAAAGAATAAGATTATAATATTGACCGTTTTACCACATGCTTTCACGTCTCCTCTGAGCTGTGATTAACGCCTGTGCATTTAATTGAAAAACCAGACTAGTGTGGTCGACTCAAAATTTAATCCTAAATGAGCAGCACACTGGAAAGATAATAAAAAAACAACCCAAAAAGCCCCTGAGGATGAGGACGAGGTCTTCTCTGATCCCTTTATATGGAGAAACACAATAGCTGACTTCTAAACAGCCCTCTATGAACATATTAGCAAGTGCCTGCTTAATTTTTTAAAAAATTTTTTTTACATTTTACACACCATTTATGATATATTATATTCTATAAATATATAAAAAATTATTTATATTTATATTTAAACAGAACTTTAGAAGAGACTTACAGTGTTTGAGACTGGTCATTTACTGTTTCTGTAAAAGACTAATAATACTAATAAAATAGTACTACTAATAATACTAATACAACTACTACTAACAATAAAACACGTTAAGATTTACTAAAATGTAAAATAATTTATGCAGTTTATCTAACTTTGACAACAGAGTTTTACATTAAAATGTTGCTAAGTTGCAGGGTTATTATAATGAACAAAATAAAAAAAATAAATAAAATGAAAACGTAAAGAAAACATTAAAAAAATACATTACTTTAAATACAATAAAATAAAATCAAAATAACTTTTTTTTAACTAATTTTTTCTCATTTTAATTTAGTTGATGAAATAAAATAAAAACTGAGATAAAAATGAATAAAGACTATACAGGCATTTATAAAATAAAAACAATAAAAGTTACAAATGACAAAAATCACAAAAACTTTAAATAAAATGAAAATAAAATAATATATATATATATATATATATATATATATGTATATATATATAAATAATGGTATCTCAATGATATAACTCTTAAGTTGACAGTACAATGTGAAATGCATAATAAAGAACATGAAAAACACATATGTGCATGCAAATATTGGGTAAAATAGTACATTATCATAAATGTTTTTTGATACTGAATAAAATAAAATGATTTATTTGCACATACGTTGCCTTAAAATGCTGCATATGTAGCTCACTAGGTTTTGGAAACGAGCAAAAAAAACAAAATGAAACCTGTGCAATATTGCGGCAGAGGTTACGCCGGCACTGAGGGCGATAATACGAGCCTCAACCCCCCCCAAACTAATATATAAGTCATGAAGAGAGCCCCTTAAGAGCCGTTTGCTTCCCTCACGCGATTTGTCGCGGATACCTGACGGTGATGGATTGAAGTGTGTGTGTGTGTTGGGGGTTTCATGAGGAAGTATGCAGACATCAGCAACACTAAAATCACATCAGGTTTCTCCATCCAGTTTCATCCATTTTTTACAGCACACACGCTAACATTTCTATGCCACCGGCATTTACCCACATGCCTTCTAACTGTTGTCTGCTCCAGGCAGTTTGCATTGAAGAGGGTAAACTGGACAAGGCCCCAGGTGCACGTTATCTGCTTTGACACACACACACTTAAGAAATGTCTCGACTGCCACTGTATAGCTGAAGATGTTGATAATAAGTCACAGAAATCCTCCGCTGCAGGTCAAACTCATCTCTGCCCTTGAATCTAGAAGACAATGAGAGTTTGCAGGCATTCTGCCTGCATTATGTTGTGAATTTCTAGTCCTTGTACACATGCACCAGCGTATTTATATACAAGAGCGATTAGTTGAATGAGTCATTCATGCAATTTTAAAAATATGCAGTTTGCACGTGGCTATAATGAACAAAACACCAAACGAAATGCAAATACCATTCCTTCGCTCACATTTATTGACTGAATTAGCCAACAGCCACTTCTGTTCTGCGAGGGAAATGAGTTTCTGTACCTCAGCATCCACAGCTCATCAATGATGAGCTGCCGTTTGGGACTAAAGGTCTCTTTGGTGCTAACAAAGTGTTTTGGTTATTGACTAGCAGCATCCAACTGAGAATTTATCCATCTGCAACTGGTGTAATAAATCCTTAGCAAGCCAAGCGCTCAGTGGAGAAATTAACCAAATGGCAAATCAATTCAGGCCTGACATTTTAAAAGAGCAGAAGGTGTAGACTCATGGAAAACAGATCTTCACCTACAAAAAAAAAAAATAATTATTTTATTCATGCACTTGCCACCATACACTACCGTTTGGGACTGGTAAGATTTTTTTAATGTTAAGAAGTGTCTTCTGCTCACAAAGGCTGCATTTATTTGATCAGAAATACTGTAAAAACTGTAAAATTGTGAAATATTATTACAATTTTAAATAAGTGTTTTTCATGAAAATATATTGTAAAACGTAATTTATTCCTATTATGCAAAGCTGAATTTTCAACATCATTACCCAAGTCTTCAGCGTCACATGATCCTTCAGAATAGGGCTGTGCAAATAATCAAATGCGATGATCATGTGCATCTCGTCAGTAAAGCCGCTTCTGTGATTAGTAGTAAATCTCCATCACGTGCTTTCAGATGGAGCAGCATTTAATGCACAGAGCCGTAGCTCACTTACAAGCTAGACAATATCGCGTTCATAATCAGAAATCATTCTAATATGCTGATTTGCTGCTCAAGCAACATTTCTGATTATTATCAGTCTTGAAAACAGTTGTGCTGCTTCATATTTTTGTTTTGGAAACAATGGTATATATCTTTTCAGGATTCTTTAAAGAATAGTTCAAAAGAACAGCAATTACTTGAAATAGAAATCTTTCATAACATTATAAATATCTTTGCTGTCACTTTTCGGGCAATTTAATGCATCCTTGCTGATTAAAAGCATTCATTTTTTATAAAACACAAACAAAAGGAACTACTGGTGTGGTTATTGAAATGCTCCAAACCAGCGCCTGACTGTAAACGGGTTTCATTTTCATGAGTTTTCCCCCCTGAGCCCTTAAAACCTTGTTGCAGTCCATGTTATGATAATGAAGCATGACCCCATCAGTGAGAAATCGTTCAAAAGCAGCGAGCACAGCAGATCTTTAATGCAGTTATGATCCCTGTCCTTGCCTCATACTGCTCATAACCGCATGCTAATATAAAGCAAATACCAGGGTCATTGCTTAAGTAATGACCAACCTACAGGCTGACTTCAGCACCCAACTTTACACACACAGAGATTGTTTTTACACCTAATTCAACACAAGAGCGACACCCCTGTTGTCAAGTGTGGTTGATGTCAGAGTTTGGTTTTTTGGTTGGCCTGATGTGTTTTTACCTCAGTTTAGTTCCTGTCATTTATCCTCTTGGATTTACAACAAACACACTCTCACAGATGTTCAACAAACACATAAGACTTCATCATTATCAAGAACTGCATAGAAATCTCCAACAACTAACTCCAAATAATTGCTGCTTCAACAATACAATTACAGAGCGCAGCTGTGACTCCTGCGTTAGATATCAAACGTGCAAAAGACGCAGTCATCAGATTATGGCATGTATTTCACAACGGGTCAGTAATTGGGTCTAGTTTCTTGTTTAAGAACGGGGGTTGTATTTGCCATCTAATCCCATCACCCCCAAACGCGCCCAGACCCCGACCACTTCAAACGCACGTTAGCCCTTAATCTCGTCATGTGTTTCATACAGCACTACAAACTCACATTGAGAGGCTAATATCAGTTTCACAGCAGGATACGGAGGATATTTATGGAAGTGGCCTAAAGCTTCGACACACACACACCGTACGCACACAGAAATTCACTATAAAGAGAACTGAAATCAATCAAATATACTGTGAATTAAAATAACCTGCACAATTATAATCACACTACGGAAGCTTGTTTCTGCCATGAGATGAAAAAATAAAAGGCAACTGTGACATTTTATCTAACAATTCTGTCTTTTTTTGTTACTATTCTGAGGAAAAATGTCAGAATTGCAAGACATCAACTTGCAAAATTCTAGTATAAACTCAATATAAACTCAGATATAAACTAGGAATTCTGACTTTGTTTCTTGCAATTCTCTTTTTTTTTTATAAAAAAAAAATTAAAAAGGTAATTACGACATCTTTGATTTCTCAGAAATCAAAGTTTATAACTCGCAATTCTGACAATTTATCTTGCTATTCTGGGAAAAAAGTCTGAACTGATATATAAACTCAGAAATTACGTTTCTTATTTTTCATTTTATATTTCTAATCAAAGTCTGCGGCTTATAACTCATTAACAAAGACTTATTAAAATACTTACGGAGAAACAAATTAATGAGAGAAACACTTTACAGACACTATTATACTCTATTAAAACATTATCAAACACAAATTCATTAAGTGTCAACCTTCCACTAGAAGAGCTAGTCCGTACAGTCAGGGATTCCCACAGACAGATGGATCCTCAATATGTGCAGACACACATTCAGTGCATTACGCTTATGCAGCAGACCCCAAATGAACCATAATAAAATAAAACTGCATAAATAGCTCCATTAACACAGCAGGGTGTCATCAGCTCTCAGTGGATCAGCTGACCTCATGTCTGAAACACCCACAGAGCTGTCAAAACACGCCGTCCGCTCCATCACGGTCAAATGATAACAGCGCCGCTCTTCAGCAGTTAATGCATTTACATTCATAAGGCTGAAGAGGATTGCTGGTCAACCTGTCCTCCAACACTGTCTGAGGGATTGATGGATACAACTGTGATTTGATTATTTAATAAAACTCTTGCATTTAAGCATATCAATGATGCAATACAAACAGACTTCTAAATGCTAATAGATTCCGGAGAAAGTGCAATGTTTGAACTTTCTCTCCCATTTAGCAAACCATTTTGGTTATTTTCCACTTAGAGTAAATCGATGCTGTATGTGCATGACTAGATAAAGATGCATTTTTGTAGATGCTTTCAAAGTAGTAAAAGAACAATACAGACCCAGTACAAAGGACTGTCCCTCATCATCACCAGAGACAGAGAGGAGCATATTAATTCATCTGTTCAATTCAAATGCAACTCACAATGGCTCTTTCATCATGTCAGGAGTGAATTTCTGTTTCTAACCAGTGTCTCCAACACAGTACTACTGTTGTAACAAGAGTAACATTACAGCAGGCCAATACTAACACCAGTGAAACACACACACACATATACATATATATATATATATATATATATATATATATATTAGTGGTGTCAAAATTAGCGCGTTAACGCATGCGATTAATTTT